>SNQJ01S0008442.1:86939-109746 GCA_010110895.2 Picea sitchensis | reverse complement strand
AATGTGCTAAGAGCATGGAAGCTCCATCATTATGAGTGCGATCTGCATACCTACTTCGCCATTGATTTCGTGCTTTTGATGGACCCTGCTTTAATAATCATGGATAGATGGAAATCGTTTGCATAAAAAAAATTTAGAGGCAATTGAGCTCTAATCTTACGTATCTTCAACGCTCCAGATTTGTTAGCTTACAAGCTCCATGTACTATTATCTGATATGCGCCTGGGGATTTTCTTCAAACTATGCTACATACATATGCCTAGGTCAATTCTGAAGTAATTCTTCATTTTTACAAATGCGTTTCTCTCCTTCTACGGTTAATAAATTTGAGGTTTTTTTGGGAACCCGTTGTACATTCCATCTAATATTGTAGTCTAAATGTTCTATTTTTTTTTTCGGGTAGTGTTTTGGCCACTTTTTCTATTTGATTTTGTTCAATTTAGTGAGGAATAATTGAATCTATATATTTGGATTTAAATTTAAATTTAAATATTTAAGTTTGTATAATCTAAATACCTTATGATTTTATGCATTCAAAATCTATTCACCCATAAACCCATTTAAACGCCGAATCCATTTATGAATTAAGAATAGTGGATCGACCATTGATAGTTGTGGCATAAATCCCCCAAAAATTGTTTTTGTGTGAATTGTTCTGTCAATTGTTGCAGCGCATCATCAATTAAAGCAATGCATTTGCGAGGTTGGGATGCAACTGAACGATAAGAGAATAGTTGGTCGAATTCTATGTAAGTCGAAGTTCATAGCCACCAGTCGACATGCAGAGCACGTGGTCGTAGGTCGACTTATCTCCAACCTGTCTAACAACTCGCCTGGATTGGAAATGACTGCAGTGAGCATCATTGTAGAGTTAGGATAACACCACGAACCAATGCTAACTAGTGCTAACATCTCCACATCAATTGGTGAGCATCATCATCGACCAGGGCTGCATTTACTGGATTTCGACATTGACCATAAGTCATCTAGGGTTTCTTCGATGGGCATGTCGACTAAAAAGTCAAATATGACTCATCTGTGGCACAAAGCCTCCTCACTCCACAGGCAGCAAGAGCTCCACGCTAAACTATAATTGCAGTGGCAGTGACAATGTCTTTAATTACCAATACTTCTTCTCGACTCACAAAAACCTCAACAACATTATATTCTGGTACCATCGATTATTGAATAGCTGCGTGGCAACTGCTAGTTTTATAACACCATGGGGTAGTAATCTTTCTATCTAAATTCAACAGATTGTAGAAGGGGGGTATATGCAAATCCATCTGGAGGAAATTGCATCTATATTCTTGATAGATTTTTTCTGGATGACCCTTCTCAATATACAAAGGATTATATATATATATATATTATACATAAATATTCCATGTGCACTGTCTGCAGCAAACAAGCATAGAGATTTCGCATTTTCAAGTGATCAATAATAATTGATTTTTTTAGCATAATCACAAGTTGCCTTCATGATCATTAATATAGCTCTTTACATCATCTACGGGTATTCTTCATAACATTTCTAGATTACCCCTATCCGTTGTTGTCACAATCCAAATCAAGCAGGAAACCACGCCATTGTTGTAATTTTCTATATTACACGCATACAAGGAAGAGACTACATTGAAGAAAACCAACGCTTCTCTATTACATCTTCATAAGTATATACAGATAGATTTTCCATATTCAAAAGTATATATAGATAGGAGAAATGGTTGGAGTGGTTGTACCCATTCCAACTAATCATTCATTTAAATGAATTTATTTAATTAATGTATGATGATATGTGATGACTATTATAATGGTTTAAGAAGCCTCTCAATAATGTTTAATTAAATTTGTTATCTCTCATTTCTAGGGATAACTAAGGAGATGATGGTTAGAGGCTCTCATGTTGCAGATATTGAGTACTGAGAGGCAAACCTACATGCATAGCTCTTCATTCACCATACATCACCATTTGACTATAGCAACAATGTCCACCACACTTGGCCTCGATCACAAAGGATAGTGGGTCTTGCTCCATGTGGTAAGTGTCATTTTAGTAATTCAAGCATTTGAATATGTTGCAAAGAGTCATTTCTTGATTTTGAAAACATTTTCTTGGAAATTATGCTTTCTTCCCTATTTCACCTTAGTGAGTGTCATGGTTTCCTAGTAAGTGGCCACCCTTAGGGAAAGGTTTTCTACCAAGGGCTCTCCTTGAAGGGTCATCGTACCATTCCCAGTCATACTTACCACTTTCCATCACTTCTTCCCCTCCATTTCCTCATCTTTTGGGTATTAGGCCACATTGACCCAAGAAGGGCTTATACCTCATTTCATGGGAAGAAAGGGATGAAGGCCTAGAGGCTTGTAGCTGGAAAAAGCTAAAATCCAACCATAAACCTTCCATATGCTCCTCAAGGATCCCGAGAACAATGATTTTTTTCTCGAAAAACGTTGAGGGACCCCTAAAAATAACTAATTAATCAACCATGCCAGCCAAGGTAGAGCATGTGTGGGATTTGTTTTTATTGCTTAGTTTAGTGTTCTTGTATGTCTTTGGAAAAAATATAATAAATTAAATGGCAAATGGGCTTGGAAAAATGTTTCATCACAGACGAAGGGAAGCACACCCTCTACAAAGGCACTTATAAATGAGACAATATGAGCCCTTGTATGCCATGAATCCCCATTCCTACAAGTCTAACCCCATCTGCCTCATATTGAATACATGACTTAGAAGGGATTCCACTTGGGAAACACTCCTTGATCTGGGAAATGGCCCACCCAACAGGTCACTATGACACCCCTCCCATATCTAAATTAGGAAAATTGTATAAGGTATTTGAGCATATGTTTATTTTGAAAAGGGGGTATTCGATGCACATGTTCTGGTGGTTCTTTTATTAGACATGGCTTACTTGAAATGATATTATGACTTGTACACCCTTGGAGAGCATACTTTCTTGTCTTTGCAGGTCCTTGATAGGTGAAACCTTGATCATGGAGGCGCAAGGTCACTTGGACCTTCACTTGGGGCAATAAGTCCATAGGTTGGACGATGTGACCCCTTTCCTTTGGACAACCTAGATGAGAGATGTTGCCTTTGGAGGCACTTGTGTACCCATAGGAGGTGACTTTCTAGCTTTCCCATCCCCAACATTTTTCTTTGAAGGCCTTTTTCTTCTCTTTTGGGCATGACGTCACACTTGGAAAGCTAGGGTTTGATGGTGATAGATGATTTGATGTTGATGTGGCATATTTTGATGGAGGAAGGCCCTAGCACATGCACATTAGGCCTTGGGATGCCCAACAACTTCCTCAACCATCTCAACATCTTTCCACTTATGCCAAAATGTCACCCTTAGGTGGGTTGATGTCATCTTTTAGGGCTTTAATCTTTTGTAAATTCAAATTATAATTTGTAAAGGGGTAAATCAGGAGGTCAACCTCCCTAATTTGTGTTTCACCCTAAGTTGAGTGTACAAATTTTTTTTACAAGGTCATGTATAAATAAAGACCTTGTCACTTTCATTTTAGATATATGACACTTGAGAATTACATAAAGTTTCGCTGAAATTTTCACCCCTCTTGCGAAAATTGCACTTTCTCTCTCTTATGCTATTTTGGATTCTAGTACTTGTCTCTTGTGGAAGAAGTGGTGTGCTATCTCTCTCAGATTCTTATTCTTTCTTTGTGGTGGAATACTCTTGGTAGAAGAAGGTTTATCTTGTTATCTATTGGAATTGGTAAGGAATTTATGCATATTGTTGGTTTTTCGTCTTGTTCCATGGTTAGTCTTGTATAAATCCTTGGAGGAGTATAATGACATATACCCTCCACTAAGATATATCACTTTTGTCTTGGATAAGTTAACTTGCAAATGTTGCTAGGAGGAGTAAAATGACTTACATCCTCCTAGATTTACCTTCCTTCTTTTTTTCCCTAAGGAGTAAAAAGGCTTACACCACTAGAACGTAACAAAAATATCCCTTAAAACAAGAGATGCCATAACCCAAATGATAAGGAACTAGGCTATTTTTCATTGGAGATCTAAAATCACTGCATTGGTACACGTGAAAAATAGAGATTTTTCAATTGTCTAAGTTGGATGTTGTTCTTCATGTTATAATCTTGCTTGATCCTCTAAGGCATCTTCTTTAGCCAAGTTATTCTCTTGGTGTTATAAACTAATTTCTATAGCCATTAGGGTTGTTGTAAAATCTCTTTCATTATCTTTTGTCACTCTTTCTACCACTAAAAAATTGCAAGTAAATAGTGTTAATTATTCTTCTTGTTAAGGGATTTCATTTAAGTGTTTTTCTTGTGAATTTTAGTGGCTAGAACTTGTTGTTGTAGAAAAAAGAATTTCTACAGACACAAGGCTTCCCTAATATTATTGTTCATAAAAACATTTAGCATCCCTAATTTAGCATTAAAAATTGTGTCTAAATATTGGGATATTTTCTACATGTTTAGGGCTTGATTACTCAATAATTATTTGATGTTTTGGATGGTTGATTTTGCACCCAGTAACATATTTGTTTGTTGATCTATATATTTTCATACTGCTGCAATTTGGGAAAACAATCTTATATTGTTGATTCCCCATTTATTTAAGGCTTGGTTTATGATCATTTGTCTTGTTTCGGGCAGGGATAACATTGTTTTGTAGGTACAAAACACTTGGAAACTTTCTCCTCCTTCACAAGACTCTTTTACAAGATATTCTTCATCTCTGAGCTTTTTCTATAAGAGTTTCACTCATCATCACATCACTTTTCATCTCAATCCCCCTAGGGTCACCGATATTCCACCCTTGTGGTGACTTATCATCTCTTAAGAACCAAAGACTTGAATATATAAACACCACAAATATTTAGATAACAATATAGAAGAACAACACTTTTGTTATAAGAAAACTCTTGAGGTAGGGAAACGCCAAACAATGGATCATATTATGGAAGGGATCCTCTCTTGTTCACTTTCCACTTCGAGGGGGAATCCTCCTATTGAGCTACCGCTCACAATACAATACTTCTCTTCATATCCCATTACATTGATTGCACCCCTTTATAAAGTTCTACCAACCACCTATAAACATTCTAGAGGAAGAATCGTCTAGAAGAGGAACCTTCTAAAATGTTCTCTTACATTTATTATATTTAACTACCATAGTGGGCCTTATTTAATGTTATAGTGGATCTAATCCACCTTACATTGAATGGCCTCCATTATTATCACTATGGGCCCTCTAGACCCCCCACTACCTCTCTAGCTACCTAGCACCAAAACTCCTGCTTGTTCTGCTGCTTAATTTTTTTCTCAATTTTAACAACATATCAACAAGCGACTCCCAATGATGAGATGTCCATAAACTCCATTTCTATTTGGATGTACCTGTATAGACCCCCACAGTATTTTAGAACCAAATGTCACTTGAATTCTTTGATACCCAACTTTGTGTGCAAGGTATGGAAGGTATTAGTGAACTCTAACATTGTTTGGCCCCTCTCTTGTCACAGTGTGGTCCATCTCATGTATTGGTCATCATAGTTTCCAACAGGGTAATATTATTCCTTGATGGCATCCATAAAAGTGTCCCAAGTGGGTTCGAACCCAAATATTCCAGACTCCTCTATGGATTTTTTCTCAGAGTAAGTCTCCCAACAATGTTTGACATTGGGGATTGCCTTCATGAGCGCAAAGGTGATCTTTTCCCTATTGGAAAAATTGTGAACAAAGAAATAACCTTTGTTAGGATATTTATACACTTAGGAGTTAGATAATATCTACTTGATTTAATGTGTCGTTAGGTAAAAGTGTGTTTCATAGTGTGTTTCTTTAGTATGCATTTGTAGTTAGGAAATCTGATGGTCACGATATGTTCCCGAAATAGAGCGATACATCGGTTCATATTCTCCTCGATCTTAATAGCTACATTGTTCCGTGGCTTAACACCCGATTGGTCCATGATCTCTATTTAAATAGCATGGAGGGTCATTTTCTGATGATCAATTTTGAGAAACTCTCTTGTAAAATCTCTCTATAGTCTTTTTCGTTTGTATTAATAAACTGCTCCAAGTGGTCGCGTTGGATGGGGCCGTGGATTTTTCCCCATAGGGATTTTACCATGTCAAAACATTGGTGTGTTTATCTTTGATATAGTTCTGTGAGTGGTTACTGAAGGTGTTCTTCCTCTTTTGGAATACTTGTGAAGTCGAACATGGCATCAGATCATGTTTGAATACTCGTTCTCGTTGTAGATCGCGATCATGAAGCCAGGTTGACTCATCTATGGTTTCTTCCATTTTCATACATTTCTAGGATGAGAGAACCATTTTATTGCATCTGGAGTTCTCGTTTCAATCAGGAATGTTTTTCCTTACACTCGAAAATGTTTTTGTTTTCCTAAGATACGACCATTTCAGTCAAATCTGGAGGTATAAAGCCTAAATATGCCCTTTTAAATTTTTTGCAGAGTATTATTTCGGTTTTATTTTGGTTTTATATTGTTTGTTTCCAGGTTTCTACTCTTTTAAATATGTGTATTTTCTTTTCCCCGTGCCCTATGTGATCTCAAAAAATTAGAAACATATAGGAAAATGTGCATTTTTCAGGTAAGCTAACCGAGATCTAACCCTTATTGTCATCAAGAATAATTTTTTTTTTCTTGTGTGAAAAGAGTTTCTTATGAGCACGCTCTCCAAGGCCATATTCAACAACAATAACATCACCCCCAATCCTCCTTCTAAACAATACAATATGTTTTGCTAGGTCACTTGGTTAAAAATTGCCTTATTAAGTAAGAGGTCTCGAGTTCAAGTCTCTTTTTTGTTACTTTTTTTGAAAAAATTCATGCATCCATTGTAAAGTGTATTTCACTTCAAGTCTAAAAGTGAATCACTATAAAAGTGGGTCACTTCATAAAGCAACTTATTTTTAAAAGTGAGGGCATAACTTTCACATGTGAAGTCCGTTTTCAGGGTCATTTATTTTAAAACTACCTAATTTTTCGAGATATTTCCATCCATATTATTAGTTTTAGTTTTTTAAATCCATATTATCTACATAGTTAATATGACTTCTTCCAGTCCCCTGGATGGGGTGCCACGTGGAGGGGGAAGGAAATGCAGAATAGTGCCGGGAGGTGCCATAAATGTTGGCCACCACCTCCCATCTCCTCGCCATAAATGAATGGGAGCGAACCCAGGCAGTGGAAAACAAACGATGAGGCTACTTACTTGAGTGAGCAGTACAGGTGATCAACGCATTAAGACCTCAGCCTTAATGGCCATAGTTATCACCTTCGACCTTATTCACTGCCTTGGAGGATTTGTGATGCATTTGAGGTTTGCAGAGCCGAAGGATGAACCTTCAAAGAGCGGGGACAGATCTTGGCTTCTAAGCATGCCATGAGTAAGGAGATGTCCTCGTAGAGGTGCAGCATGGTACGCAGTTGATTCACTATGGAAGCGGCAGAAGAACTTTGAAAAATCTTTGGCTCTAGCGAGCAGAAGGAAAATAAGGAAGTCCAAGAGATTAGGAACGCCTCCCATGGCGCATGTTGAGGAGATTGCACCGGGTGAATCCATCCATATCTACACAGAGAATCTTCTATTCACGGTCTTGGACAATTGGAATCCCCCTGCCTATTTTGAGAAGGATGCAGTAACCCCTACTCCAAGCACAGTGCACAGTCCCAGAGATGCTCCAATTGAGGAGTTCACAGCTTGCTTCGTGGAGGAAGAATTCCATAAAGGAATGGAAGGAAACAAAGAGGAATTAATGACTGGCAAACCTCCTGAGTTATTCACGTAGGGAAATCGGTAGATAGAGTACCTGGGTGGCAATGTAAAGGAATGAAAGGATAAGGCTGACCAGCCACCACTCCTTCATCCAGAGCACCTTGAATTAATCTTTGACATTCGCAGCATGGTGGACGACCAGATATTCAGGGCCATCTGCATAAATCAACACCTTGATATGATCTATATGGCCTACTCCAGTGCATCCCCAAGATGCCAATGCCCTACCTGCGTGTAGGTCTACGCAATTCCAGTCAAGTGAGGAAAGAATGGAGACGAGGACAAGAACACCGGCTAAAATGTTTTTACATGCTAACAATTAGAAACTCTTTTCTTTTGTTGCATACTAGTGATATAGCTCAGTTATCTTGTAGTACTAATAGCATTAGCGTAGCAAAGACAAGGCTTGGTGTAAAGGTGGCCATGCATCCTGGTTTCTTTCGGGCAGGATGGCAGCCTGGAATTTTGAGTTTGAAAAGTGGCATGGCTCGGCCAGCTGTCTCGGTTTCCTCTACAGGTGGGACAACTGGAAGCTCAACAGAACTATGTAATTATGCAATGTTAATATAATAAGACCTACCCTTTTTTACTAAAAAAAAAAATATGACTTCTTCCAGTGATATTTTTCTTACTAGCACCAACTACTTCTAATGGAAATCCCATATGGAGGATCTATTAAGAATGAAAGGGTTGTATCGGATTACCTTGGGAAAGGAAAAAGAACCCATTGATGATGAAAATAAAGTCAAATGGGATAATAGGAATGATGAAGCACATGGACTGATCAAAATGTCAAACTCTCCTGATTTAAGGCTCCACCTTCAAGAAATTGATGACCCCAATGAAGCTTGGGAAAAGCTTGAATCTATGTTTGGTAAACACAATATTATTCGAGCACATCCGTTAGAAAATTAGATATTGAATTTAAGTCCAAATGAATTTTCTTGCATTGAATATTATTTGTATAAGTTTAAAACACTTACAATTTTATGTGAAGTGTACCATAAAGTTGGAGGAAGTGCGTTGCATCTATATTTTTCTTTCTATTTTTATTTCTAAGCTAGGTAGTGCATATTTTGTGTTTGTATCTACCTTTTATTCCATGAGAGAGGCTCTAGGGAAAGCTTATCAAAAAACTATTGTTGAGTCATTTTGTGATGCTTTGATTAGAGAGGAAAATAAGCTTGTACAAATTGGAGTGATTAGCACTGCAGGTACCTCCAACAAAGCCTTATTCGCCCAGTAGAAAGATAAACCAAAGAATAACAAGAAGAAACATCCTCGTCACAACAACAAGAAAAAAAAGGGTCCCAAACCCACTTAGACAGCTTCAACACCTAATGGTGACAAATGAACGGATTCTAAAAATAAGAATACTGCCAGAAATTGCAACTTTGTGGGAAAGATGGTCATGATGAGTCCAAATGTTCTAAGAAGATTGTAGCTTTAGAGGAAACGATGAAGAAGAAAAGCATCAATATTGATTATTTTTCTTCTTCTTCTTCTTCTTCTTCTTCCTCTTCTCATGGACATGCACTTTCTGCTTCTAGTTTCTCCTTCAATACAACTTCTACTTCTTCTTCTAATGAGTGGCTTATTGATTATGGATCATCTTATCAAATGGCTAAGGATAAAGCCATATTTTTTTCTCTAAATGAATGTAAGACCAAGAAAACATTTGTTGGTGATGATATATCTCGTAGTGTTGTAGGATATGGAATAGTTCAAGTAGATAACGCTCATTTCAATTATGTATTATGCGTTCTAATTATTTCTTGTAACCTTCTATCAGTATATCAAATCACTCATTCAGGTGAAGGTAAAACCATAGAGTTTTCACCTCACCAATTTATAATCAAGGATCTTAAAGATCCTAAGCATGTTCTTGCAATTGGAATGGTTGATGATATTAACAGGTTGTACAAGTTTGACAATTTTGGGTTATAATCGTTTCCCTCTATTTTTGTTGCTCATAGCAATGAATTGAGTAAACTTTGGCGTGATTAGTTTTGTCATCTAAACTTTCACTCATTGCAACAACTATGTAATCAACAAATGGTGACTGTTCTTTGTCTTGTTTCATGCAAAGATGGTGTTTGTGTTGGTTGTGTTCTCGGAAAACATCATCAAGACAATTTTGACAAACGTGTCTCTTGGCATGCCTCGAGCCCTTTACAACTTATTCATAGTGACTTGTGTGGTCCACTTTCTTCTCCTTCTTTTATGGGCGCAAGTGTTTCTTAACTTTCATTGATGACTTTTCCAGATGTAATTGGGTTTACTTATTAAAATGTAAGAGTGAATTTTTTGGCAAGTTTATGGCCTACAAGGCCCTTGTAGAAAAGAAATATGAACATCAAAATCAAAGGTTAAGAATAGATAATGGAGGCAAATATGTGAAAAATAATTTTACAAGTTACTACACTACACAGGGCATCCAAATGCAACACATTGTTCCATATACACCACACCAAAATGGTGTTTTTGAGAGAAAGAACTACGCATTAAATGGATAATTGTATGATCTAATCTAATGGATTAAGTCTAAAGTATTGGGCATAAGACATCAACACTGAAAATTACATATTAAATCAAACTCCCACAAATACTCTTAAAAATATGACACTGGAAGAAGCATGGACTAAAATTAAACTAGATGCAAATCACTTCCGTGTATTTGGTAGTATAGCATGGGCTCACATTCTTGATGAGAAAAGGAAAGCATTACATCTTAAAAGTGTGAAGTGTATATTTGTTGGTTATTCTGAAGATGTCAAAGGTTACATACTTCTTCAAATAAATTCTAATGAAATTATTATTAGAAGAGATGTTAAATTTGATGAAAATCTCTTGGCCTACGAGCCTAATTCGACTATTGTGCCTTCTTCGGCATGTGAGCCATCTTCGAAGTTTGTACCTTCTTTTGTTCCTATTTTGGTTTCTTCTTCAGGTGATAGTGAGGATGACAATCCACTTCCACCTACTCACCTTCCTCCAAATGAGTCCATTGAACCTGAAACAACACCAACATCATCGCTTCCTAGATGGGTCCATTCAACACAAAAAGAAATTGGTGATATTGTCGGTGATCCTTCTAATCAGTGTCAGACATGTTCTCAGTTCCAATGAGCCTCTTCTCTTTTGGCTCAAGTTTCAAAGATTCATGATCCAAAGACATTTTTAGAAGCTTCAGGTCATCCATATTGGGATACAACAATGAATGAAGCGTATTGTTCTTTAATGGAAAATGATACTTGGGATATTATACTTCTTCCAAAAGGAAGAAAACTTGTTGGATTTAAATGGGTCTACAGAACTAGGTATGCATAAAATGGAAGTGTTGAAAAACATGAGGCTAAGTTAGTTTCCAAAGTATTTTCCCAATTGAAGGAATTGACTATAATGAAACCTTTTCCCTTGTAGCCAAAATGAATTCCATCCACCTTGTTCTTTCCCTTTCTGCCTCACATAAATGGTTGGTTCATCAAATGGATGTTAAATTCACCTTCTTGCATGGGGATTTGCAAGAATAAATCTACATGTAACAACCTCCTAGCTATGTCCATAATGACTCTAGCCTTTTTTGTCACCTTAAGAAATCTCTTTATGGTCTTAAGCAATATCCTCGAGCTTGGTATTCCAAAATGGAAAACTTTCTTAATGACACCGTATTTTCTAGATGCCATTTTGATCCTAACGTCTATACTAAGAAAGTAGGAATCCATCTCATAATAATTGTCCTTTATGTTGATGGCCTTATCCTTACTGGTAGTGACTCAAAACTTTTAAACCATGTGAAAACCATCCTTAAGAATAAATTTGAAATGACAGACTTAGGTTGTTTGCACTATTTTCTTGGCCTCCAAGTTTTGCAAACCAATGAAGGAATTTTTCTTTCACAGTCTAAGTATGCTTGTGACCTTCTTTGTCACTTTCACATGGAACATTGTAAACCAACCCCTTATCCCTTCCATTATGGAGTCAAGATTTTTTCCACTTGTACTTATCCTGAAGTTGATGCCACCTTGTACCATCAGTTAGTTGGTAGCCTCTTATACTTGACTCATACTCTTCCTGATCTTTCCTTTGTTGTTGGTATTGCTGCCCAATATATGTAAGAACCCCATGAAAGTGATTGGAAATCATCTAAAATGATACTTTGGTATGTCCAAGGTATAGTTTATTTTGGGATACATTACAATTCAGGGGGGACTCCTTTATTGGTTGGTTTCACTGATTCAGATTGGGCCGGTGGCCCTAATGATTAGAAGTATACTACAAGTTATGATTTTATCCTTAGTTTAGGACCTGCCACTTGGGACTATAAGAAACAACATGCTATTTCACTTTCTTCAGCAGACGCAGAGTACCGAGCAACAGTAAATGAAATTCAGGAAGCCTTGTGCCTTCAACAAATCCTTTAATAATTTAGATTCTAGAAACAACACTCGACCATCCTTTGGTGTGACAATTAGAGTGTCATCAAGCTCAACAAAGACCCAATTCAACATTAGTGAAACAAACACATCGAGCCACACAAACACTTCATCAGAAAGCTCATTCATGATGAAGTTATTGAAGTTCTTTTTTTCCCTGTAGAAGCTCAAGTTGTAGACATTTTCACAAAGTCTCTTACAGAAGCGAAGTTTTCCAAACTTTGATCTATGTTAGGAGTTTAGAAAGTTTTCATGAAAGGGGGATAGGCTCTAATTCATCATTCCTTCTCCTATTGTGTCCACTATTGTAAATCCTTCAATCCTATCCCAAGTTGTTCTTAAGGGATGTTAGGATATTTAGACACTTAGGAGTCAGTTAATATCTACTTGGTATAATGTGTGGATGTTAGTATATTTAGACACTTAGGAGTTAGTTAATATCTACTTGGTATAATGTGTCATTAGGTAAAAGTGTGTTTCTTAGTATGTTTCTTTAGTATGCATTAGTATGCATTTGTAGTTAAGAAATCCAATGGTCACGATATGTTCCCAACATAGAGTGATCTGACAGTTCATATTCTCCTCTATCTTAACAACTACATTGATCCATGGATTAACACCTGATTGGTTCATTATCTCTATTTAAATAACATGGAGGGTCATTTGCCAATGATCGATTGTGAGAAACTCTCTTGTAAAATGTCTCTGTAATATTTTTCTTTTGCATTAATAAACCGATCCAAGTGGTTGTGTTGGCTAGGGTCGTGGATGTTTCCCCATAGGGGTTTTACCACATCAAAACATCGATGTGTTGATCTTTGATATAGTTGTGTGAGTGGTTACTGAAGGTGTTCGTCCTCTGTTGGAATACCTGTGTTGTCGAACAACCTTCTAGTATATTTAATCACTTTTTCAAAGCATCCACATCTATATTACCTTCAAATACGGGAATATAAAAATTAACTTGTACCTTGAATGGGGTGGTGTCTCCAAAGTGGTCGCTTGAATAAGACACGCCTGATATTGTCAGAAACCGTTTAAGAAATTGGGAAAAGTTATCCATCATATCATTCCTTTGTTGCGCGAGAACTTTTGCAAGAAACAATTTGATAGGATCTCCTGCTCCATCATCTCTCTTTACTTCATCCATGGGAGGCCGCTTACTCTAGTCATCCTCAAGAGAAACTAGATCGATACCCAAATCTATATACCCCGGCCTTGTTGGGGACATGCACTAAGAAATGACAAGGAGCAAACTACTCTGATACCACTGATCCAGATTTTGATGAGAATTAAATGAAGGAAGATATATAACCAAGAAACACACAAAGATATTGCAAGAAATAGAAAGATACAATAACACACAATTTCTATTAATGAACGAAATGTACAGGACCTATAAAACAAAATGTAGAGAGAAATGAACTCTCTAGAATGGTGGTATCTTATCTATGAGAAGATATGTGACGGCTACGCTCATTTGCAAGAAGATGTGTTTATAATGAGGCTCGAAATTCCTTTTTAACACAAAGCATCAATGTAATGAGAAAATCCGAAACATCCAAAAACCTAACCCCAAAAGATGAAACAACAAAAGGTTTGTGGGCCTCGATGGGGGTAGTTGATACGTCAACTTCCTGAGGGCATAATGTTTGCATAAGATCTCCATTTGGGGCGCTCAGTATATTTTTCGAAAGGTCTAGCCGAGGAGTACACATTATGAATGACCAAGTAGATAGAAAACATCATTTAGGGCCTCAAAACAGCCCCAAAAGTTTTGAACCCAAAAAAACCATATAAAAATGCCAATATGGAAAGTTGTGTTCTGAGTCAGTGGAATAGGTGGGTGGCCACCGATATCCACCTGGATCAGTCCCTAATCCAAAGCAATCTGAAATAATGCTAGTGAGCAATAATACATGAAATTTTTGTATAATTCACCCCTTTTAAACTATTTCCCGAGCATAATAAAATACCCATTGAATGTTGGAATTTCCATTTGGGTCTCTAGGATAATCTTTGTGTCTATGGTGCATTCAAATTCTCTATGGTTTCCTAATTGCTTTGTGAATGGGTTTTATATCTAATTATTAATCCAATTCTAAGTATTACTATGTGTTTCACATTTAATAAAGTTGCACACCAATATTGAATGCACCCATTATTCATTGATTTGATCATTGTAATAACCTACAACATTGTTTTCCTGGTGTACTATGTGTAAGTTTTGGGATTTTCACCTACAATGATTTGTATTCTCGTAAAGGTGTTTGTGTATCATAGTGTCTAACATTAGTTTGTACATTTTATCTGATTATATACAGTGTTATCCGTCTATAATTGATGCACCATCATGCATTTTTGGTTGGACAAACAATTTTCTACAACCATTGTTTGATTTGCTTTAATTCATTAATTGTTGTGAGCACATTGTGGAATGTTCTAGCACTAAACTCGATTGAATATATAGTGTTCTAGTTGGTGGGTTAATATACACTTTTTTGTGCATTGTATAACTCACATGTAACAACTCAAATCTGTGTTGAATTCTCTTTATCCAAGGCGTGGTGGCACCCACAATCATTGCTTTATTTAGCTCCAGAAGTTTCACTAGAACAATCCCAATCCATGCCTCTCATAATGACATGATAGTGTGAGATGTTTGTGATTTTCTTAGATGTATGCATGTGAATGGGCATATTCGTGGTTTTTTTTCTATTGATGGGTATGAGCCTTGTTTAAAAGGAGAGTGTACAAATTTACTAGAGAATTTACATGTTTTTGTATTTTCAATGGCCAAAGAAGCTTGTTAAAGTGCATCAATGTCTATTTTAACAGAGTTTCGTAATTCCTTGTTTATTTTAGCATCATAGAGTTTTCCCTCTATTTTAACAGAGTTTCATAATTCCTTGTTTATTTTAGCATCATAGAGTTTTCCTGATTTAATTAGCATTGCGAGTAAACCATACAATCTTGAAATCAATTATGAATAGGGTAAATGTCATGGGTTGTCAACTAGCATATTGCACACAAAAACCCTGAACTTAACAGTGATAGAGTGCACTTGAATGTTGTAGTTGGAATTGGTTTTGGTTTTTAATTAAATCCAATCCTAGAGTAAAACCATTTTTTTTCTTATTAATGATGATCATAAATAAAGAATATTTCCACTCAGAATTGCACATAGAACAGATCCATTATTTTATGCATGTCGGTGAATAATTGCATAGAGAGAAGTAAGGTACATTCTATATCCTAATATTGAAAATATTGTATTGTTGCACCCATTTTCCATCCCACCATATATTCACTGGATATAATATTTTATACAAATTTAGAGACTATATAAAAATAACAATATTAGGCTATAAGTCCCTTATTTACGTATCATTACATGAACATTGTGATTTAGATACAAGTTATAGGAAATCAATAATATATACGATATTGAAGAAATACATATTATATGATGTCAATGAATTTTAAAGAACGATGTAGCCATCTGAGAGACACCAATTCTTGTTGCTTCTCTTCCATTGGTAGATCACCCTCAAAATAATCAAGATTAGTGCTCAAATAGCGTTGATTAAAAATATTCATAAGCTCAAGCCATTCCAATAAAATTTTCTATAAAACATAAATTATACCATAAAGAAAGAAAGCAATATATTTAAAGTTAAAATATTAAAAGATTGCTTGGGTGCAACGCACTATGCATGGATAAGTAATGAACTAGTAATATTGTTGCAATCTTGTGTAATGGAAATATTACAAAAGAAATAAGATATTTTCAGTGGAGGATAGTATTATGTGTGATGGTTGTTGTTGCACAGGTATTAATGCAAACTTTGCAAAAAAATGGGTAAAATAAAAATGTAGCAATGTAGGGATCTCAATGTAATCTCTACAAAATTGAAGTAAAATAAAGATGGATCATCACTGTAGAGAATTATGGAAACCAATAAGTGTTTCCCATATTTTATGGGGATTATGCCTTTACTATTGTTAATTAATCTCTATTATTTTACTAAGACACAATAATAAAATGGAAAAAAACAACAAAGAATGCCTATTTAATCATGAATTCCACTTAATATCGAATTTCATAGAATACATCATAGGGCATGGATGTTATCTTCTTTTAGTTGGGTTGTTACATTCTTTGCAATGAAAATCTAGTCGAGGTGGATCGAATGACAATTGAAGTCAAGATGGATCAAAATCAAGTCGAAGGTCAAGGTGAGTCGACTGGGTAAAGTTGAAGTCGAAGGTCGAGGTGGTTCGACATGGTAAGTACATCAACAACAAGTCGAAGAGGTCGATAGTTGGGAATGTGGAAATTGAATGAAGACCGAATTAAGGCCGACTAGTATTCGATGGTAATCTGACTTGGTAGTCATCTATAATAGAATCTTGAGATTCACAGGATTTGTAGTCAATGATCTGCGTGGATCTGTAACCATTTTTGGGCACCTTTTCTTTAGGGTTTGGCCTATTGTAAATCCTATAAAGAAGGCATGTTTTAATGTTGTAAAATATAATCTTCAGAATCAATATTTAGATGATGAATGGATAATCACCAAGAGTCTGTAATTGTAGAGGTTGTTGGTCATGCAAATATAAGCCGAATTGGCTACAAGGTTGTTCTTGTGTAAGCAAGAGGGTATGATGGTGATTGTGTATTAGGTGTGGACCAAGGTTAGAAATGTAACCTTTTATTCCAAACGAATAAGACAACAAGAGAGTAGAACACTCAAGAAATGTTGGTTTTCCCAGTTTGGGTTTCCAGGGTAAAATATCTGTGTACTGTGTGTTTTATTTGTCATTTACTTTCTTGATTATATCTTTATTCTAATATTCTACTAGGTTTAGCATGGAAGTGTGTCTCATTTCCTAACATGCGTTATCATAGCTTGGTTTAAAAACCTTGGATCTGAGATAAACTCTAGGTTTAGTAAGAGTCGTAAGTTAGAAATCTTTACATAATTGTGTCAAAGAATGGAGAGAAGCTCGAGAATAGAGATCAAAAAATTCAATGGCTAGAATTTTGACCTTTGGAAGCTTAAAATTGAATATGTCTTTGTATATCGAGAACAATGGACAACATTCTTCCTAGGTACCATCCTCATAGGTATGTCGACAGAAGAATCAAAGAAACTCGAGAGAAGAACAAGGAGTACATCTCGACTTTTTCTTGCACATTTGATACTATTGAATGTCTCCAGTGAAGATTTAGCCAAGAAAATGTGGGACAAGTTAGGGAGCTTGTACCAGTCAAAATCCCTAGTAAATAATCTATTTCTTAGAAAGAAACTATATCTTCTGAGGATGAGTGATGGCGGTTCGATGACTAAGGATTTAAATTCATTTAATACCATTATAAGCCAATTATATTCTGTCGATATTAAAATCACTAAGGAGGATAAGTGTATTATCCTAGTATGTTATTTTCCATACTCATGGGATAAATTAGTCATGGATATAGGGATTAATGCAACCACGTTAGTGCTAGAATATGTGGTTGCATCTCTATTGTCAGAAGAAATGAGAAGGAAGAACATGGAAGGATTAACTAAATATGCTTTAGTGATGAGAGGTCGACTGGTTGACAGGGATAAAGGAAAATTCACTGGTAGAAAGTTTAAGCCAAAGGGTAGATCTAAATCCCCTTCTCATTTGAAAATAAGATGTTGTAAATGTGGTAAATATGGGCATTACAAAAGGGAATGTAAGTCGAAGGCAATGGAAGTTAGTTAAGGATCTGACGAGAAGCACTCGACTGAGAGAAAGACAACTCCAGATAAGGGAGGTGATGTGTACCTGGTGTCGACCAATACACAGTTGTATAAATATGTTTGGTTGATCGAATCAAGAGAATCCTATCATATGACACCACATAAAGAATTGTTCCGTGAATATGAACAATAAGAAGGAGGAGAAGTGTTCTTAGGGGACAACTTGATAACTAAAATTGTTAGATGGGGAAGAGTTCGACTGATACTATAGGATGGGAGGCGTAGAACCCTTCCAAGTGTGCTATACATTCCATGTTTTACAAGAAACCTGATATATGTTAGTAATATGAGTGATGCAGGAGTGCACACTCTATTTCAAAAGGATTTATGCAATATGGTCAGAGGTGTGATGGTCTTAATGAAAGGAGTTTAGATTGGAACCCTATACAAGTTACTAGGGAGTGTTGAATCAAATGGATGCAACAACATTGTTTTTCCTAAAGTCAACTCAAATCGACTAAATTAGGGCTGAGTCGATCCAAACGGACTCGAAAATTCATCATAAAGTTGACCCAACCATGCTATGGCATGCGAGGATGGGACATATAGGAGAGAAAAGACTTTGAGTTATGCATAAAAAAGGTATGGTCAAATACTTTCATAAATGTCATTTAGAAGTTGACTTTTGTGAACATTGTATATATGGAAAACAAAGTCGGGTGACATTCCCATCTGGAGTAACACGAGAAAATGGGATTCCAGAGTTGGTTCATAGTAATGTGGTTGGTCCTATTACAGTTCCTTCACTTGGTGGATCCCTATATTATGTCTCCTTCATAGATTATTTTTCCAAAAAGACATGGATATATTTCCTAAGGAAGAAATCAAAGGTTTTCTACAAATTCAAAGAGTTTACATTTCTTGTAGAAAACCAAACACATAAGAATATCAAACTGTTGAGGACTGAAAACGATGGTGAATTATGTGGAAAATGATTTGAACAGTTCTGCAAGAAGTGTGGAATAACATTCCAAAATAACACACCATATACCCCGTAGAAAAATGGAGTTTCCAAGAGAATGAAAAAAAACATTGATGGACAAGGCAAGGAGCATGTTGAGTGGTGCTAGGCTCACACAAGAATTCTGGGTGGAAGCACTCGACACTGCAAAATATCTATTGAATATGTCTCCTTCATCGAAGCTAGTCAAAATTACTCCACATGAGGTATGGTTGATTAAGAATCCTTTGGTTTCACATCTCAAAGTATTTGGTTGTGATGCATTTGTGCATGTTCCCAAGGAAAATAGGAGCAAGCTAGATAATAAGGTAGTCAAATGTATTTTCATTAGATACAAAGAAGGAACAAAAGGATATAAGCTCTCAGATCCTCCATCAAGGAAAAAAATGTATAGTTGAGATGTGGTCTTTAGAGAAGTCAGAGGTAAGTCCAAGCCTCAAGAAATTATTAAGACTAATAATAATCTTGAGACAATGTGGTTTGATTTGAGGAACGAAGAATATGATTCAGATGACTCGACTGAATTAGAAGAAGAGTTGGAACAACCAAAACCAGTTGTAAGGAGGTAAAAAGAGTAAGAAAACCAATCGAAAGGTATAGTTCACCTGAATTCCATTCCGCATTCATGTTAACTTCCACCGATGATGAGTCCAAGTTGTCCTGGGAGGCAGTCGACTCAACTAAGGGAAAACTTTGGAAGGACACCATGGTCAAAGAGATGGAATCCTTTCCCAAGAATGAGACATGGGACTTATTCAAGTTACCTAGTGGAAGAAAACATGTCGGTATCAAATGGGTATTCAAGAAGAAGATGAATGCATTAGGCCAAGTCGAGAAATTCAAAGCTCAACTGGTACCAAAAGGATATTACCAAGTCGAAGGAGTCGACTTTAGTGATATTTTTTCCTCTGTTGTAAAATTAACTTCCATTAGAGTACTAATGTCTCTGGATGCAACATTCAATCTGGAAATAGAATAGATGGATCTAAAGACAACATTCCTACATGGGGACCTGGAATAAGAAATCTACATGAAACATCCTGAAGGATTTGTAGTAAAGGGAAAGAAATATTTGGTGTGAAAACCAAAAATATCCCTTTATGGTCTAAATAAATCACCAAGGATGTGGTACCAAAATTTTGACACGTACATCCTTAGTTTTGAGTTTGTGAGAAGAAAATATGATCACTTCATATATTCCAAAGAATAAGGTGGGTGTTTTATATATGTAGCATATTATATTGATAACAAGTTGTTCAATGGAAACAACATGGACACAATAAAGGAGGTGAAGAAGTCGTTATCCTCCAAGTTCAACATGAAGTATATTGGTACAACGAACTTGATTCTGGGAATGAAGATCAAGAGAGATCAAGCAACCAGAAATATTAGGTTGAACCTGACAAAGTATATTGAAACATTGTTGAAACATTTCAACATGTAGGATTGCAAACCTGTGAAGGTGCCAATTCTTTTGGGAGTGATCTGAATTTAAGAGCAGAACGAACTGATTAACAGACTGAATACAATAAACATGGAGATATGAAGAATAACACAAATATCCAATGAACAATATCTTCTATTGAATAATGAAATAGGTTGAAACTGTAAAACTGTAGAACGAAAACACTTTCTTGAATGGTGGTAGCTATCTCTGAGAAGAGATGTGGTTGCTATGCACATCCGTCTGAGCAGAATGAATTACAATGAGGCTCTAGAGGCCTTTTTTATATTACTCATGAATTCCAAAACCCTAGTCATCCAAAAACCTAACCCTAGAAGGTGAAACGTCAAAAGTCATGTGGGCCCTTATGGGTAAGTTGGTACCTCAACTTCTTGGGGTCGTAACTTTTGCATACAACCTCCATTTTAGGCTCATGATAGCCTGTTGGAAATGTCTTTTAGAGAACTACACATTCCGCCATCAAAATCTGATCTTTTCTATAGTTTGACTATAGCGAGCCAAAAAAAGATTGTTTAGGCCTCCAAAACGGCCCTGGAAGTACAACAAGATGTGATGACATGAAAATATACAAAATAAGGCAGTTGGAATAGGTGAGAGGCCACCAATATCCACTTGGAATATGTGTAGGGATTCATATAGCCCCAAAAGTGTAGAACCCACAATTACAAAGAAGTAGAGAAGAACATGATGAACTAAAAAAGGACAAGAGGATCTAGTTGGAATAGGTGGGTGGCCACCAATAGCCAATTGGATCAATCATCCCCCCTTAGGAAGAAATGGTCTCCATTGCATTGAGTTTCCCCATCAGGTGAGGAAAATTCTGTTGGACTTGGCCCCGAGTGAGCGACTTGCCCTGGTGGAGGAGTTTCCCTTCCTTGACAACCTGATAAAGCTTGATCCTATGTTGGCGAGTGCCCTTGACCTGTGTGTCCACTATATGATCAGTGGATTCCTATTACATGCAGTCAAAGTTGAGATTTGTGGGTGTTAATTTTTCTATGATCTTTGAGGTGTCCAATAATGGTGGAAAATATGGTTGAAGGGGGTCCACATTGAAAACTGGGTGTAGGCCAAGGAAGGGTGGAGTGTTGAGCTCAAAAGTATTGCTACCCACGACCTTGGTGATAGTGTAAGGACCATAGTGAAGTGGACAGAGCTTCTGATGGGGGCATGTGAGACGTTCCTTCTGCAAATGTAACTAGACTTTTTCACCATCCTGAAACTAGTGTGGTACCCTGTGTTGATCAAGGCACTGCTTGTACTTAGCATTGGATTTTTGAAAAATCTCCTGGACCTGTTGGCGGAAGTGTTGAATCCACTCAATGAATATGGTATATTTTTCGATCGCAAAATGATCATGGGAAGAGTCTACATGTGTGGTGGCAAGAGGAAGTGCAACATCAATGGGTCCCAAGGGTTGGAATCCCAACCCCACCTGAAATGGGTTATGGTCGATGGAGCTATGGAGAGCCCTGTTGTAACTATGTTGAACATAGGGGAGAATCTCGTCCAATGTATGTGGATTCTTAGAGTTATACATGCATAGGATGTGCACAATCATCCAATTGATGACCTATGTTTGGCCGTATGTTTGGGGGTGGAAAGTAGTGGATTCTGTGAGCTTGGTGTCCAACAGTGACCAGAGACTCGAACAAAATGTGTTGAGAAACCTATTGTCCTAGTCATAGATGATGTTTTGTGTTATCCCAAAGTGGACCCACACTCGTTCGAAGAAGATATTGGCATTATATGCCACTGTCATATTTGTCTCTCATGCTGTGAGGATGGCCATCTTTGAAAAATGATCAACAACCACAAATACATAGTCATTTCTTTTCCTGGTGTACGAAAGGCCAGACATGTAATCCATTGAGATGTATTCCCAAGGCTTCTCGGGAGTAGGAAGAGGGGTGTATAATCCTTTCTTCTTGATGGTAGGCTTGGAAATGGCACAGACAGTGAAAGATCTGATATACTTGCTGACGTCATGTTGAAGTTTTGGCCAATAAAAATGTTTCTGAAGAACAACCACAGTTTTATCCATGCCAAAATGCCTTGTCATCCGACTATAGTGGGATTCCCAAATCAGATTTTCACTCTCACTTGTAGGAACACAGAGATGGCCTAGGTGGCATAATAGTCTATCATGAATGCGAAAATCGGTGACATTCATTCCTATACACAAGAGCTGATAGGTGGTGGTTGTTGGTTGTGGAGCCTGATTATCTTCCTGATTTATAGGTCTTTTACTTTCAGCTGTGTTCATACCCCATGAAGTATTTACACCCCAAAAGTATGTACACTCTTCCACGCGGGGGAGTGCAGAGGGGGGGTACCCCCTCTGC
>SNQJ01S0008442.1:43740-75368 GCA_010110895.2 Picea sitchensis | reverse complement strand
ATGAAAATGTCTCCTTGGTATATATAGGAGACTAGGAGGTATAATTACAACTAATGGCCTAAAACTGACATAAATAAAATAACATTACTAATATAATATGCCCCAATTAAGGGGTAATGAGCCAATATTAGGGCTTAACAGTTTTTTCCCCAAGTTCTGCGGGGGCATTTTGGAATATCCCTTCAAGGGATGATGGTCGACCGTCATAGGCTCTTAAGGTGATGGAATATGGTACTAGCTCAGGTGAGCTGAGTTTCTACCATACTACTTTGGAAATGATGCATCAATGAACTGTGATGTTTCGAATCTTAACTGGTATCTGAAAATATTCTAGGGAAGGGAGGCATGGTTCTCCATTATCTAGATAAAAGGTGATGAGTCTAGTATCAGTTGGGTCAACTGCCCCCAAGGCGAAAAGCATGGATTTCTATGTAGATGGACAGGTTTGGATGACCTCCAATACAACCATGGTTGTAGGATACTATGCTAAGTCATCGACCAGACTGTAATTATGGGATTCCCTAGCATGAGGTTTATGTGCATTCCTTTGTAAAGGCATATAGGGTATGTGAGGGTTTGGTTCATTGTTAGGGCATGGAATCATCAACGGTTTTTGAGCTGTAGTTGGAGTGGGTTTTGATGTAGTTGGGGTATATTCAGGGGGAATATCGTATTGACGACCGTGTCTTTGCAGAAGAATCTCTTCCTCGCTAGTAAGGAGGATATTGCGATCTGTCGGGTTGCTAAGCTGATTGGGACCTGGGTTTTGATATTGCCCCATTTGTGGTGGGGCTGAGATTATCTCCTTTTGGGTATTCATCACAACTTGGTGTGGAATAGGGTTTTGCAAAAGGACTGGAGGTGGTGGTTGAAAATAATGTTGTGGGTCCTAGTGAGGGGCAGGAAACACTGGAGGGCATCATGTGTTCATGTATTCTTTCATCCATTTGAAATCGTAAATTTGGGGGAAATGGTGAGTATAATGTCCATACTCACCACATAGAGAGAAAGAAAATTTGGTTTTGAGGTTATTTTTCTTCCCTTGTCGTGGTTGATTATTATTGTTTCCCCCTTGGGGGTTTTGGTTGCCTTAATTCTGGTTTCCCCTAGCGGTTTGATTTTGGGGGTTATTTCCTCATGTTCCTCAGTTTTTATTGTTTTGATTTTTCCCTTTCTTCTTGGAATTATTCGGCTGATGGGATAGATTTTCCCTATTCAATTGTTCAAAAGTATGAGCTTGTTGAATGGGAGAGGGTTGAACAAAGTTAACGCCGGCATGTGGTTGTCCTGGTGAAGGAGAAACTGGATGGGGAGGGAGAGGAAATTGAAAATATGGATTGTTTTGTGGGGACGATCCATATGGCGTGTAGGAAGTTGAAGAAATTCTGATACTCTTGGGGTTATATGCAGGGGTTGAGGGTGAACTCATACTTGATTGAGAGACTAGATACATCATGGGTATCGGTGGGAATCCACCCAATGGTGGAGGGGTAGCAACAGGATATGATTGTTAGTGAGTGGGAGGAGGGTAATAAGACGTCCCTCCATATGGTTGCGAATATTGATGTGCACCATAACTGGGTGGCGGGTGACCGTAAGGGTTGATATGTGTCATGGAACCAATCAACCCATCCATTGCATGGGATATCCCAGGTTTGTCCTGGCCAAATGGTATGGGTCTGGGTACATCAGGAAATATTGTGTACAAGTAACCTGATCGAGCATAGATGAGGTCAAATTGTTGGGCCTTGTTGATGGATTCCTCTTCTGATTGAGGAAAAGTGGATGATACATCCTTAGCAATAACAAAGATGGGTTATTTAAGAAACCAATCGAGGCGTTGTTCTTTGGTGGTTTCTTCTTTACACAAACTACATCGTCGACGCCATTCATGGATGTGGTTGACGATATGGATAGCAGTGGTTTGTTTGAACTCAAAGAGGAGTTCTAAGTCAGTAACATGACGAACTAGTAGTTGGAAAAAGGACAAAAAGTCATTAGCCAATGATTCAAAGGTCACATGGGACCCTAATTTTTTATCCACATACCATTTGGATGATGAACTAGTGAGATTTCTTTGAAATAAATTCAAGCAGATGGAATCGTCCATGATGAGGTTTGAAGAGCACCATAAGTGGAAGGTCATAACATGGTTGGTAGGATCTTCCCCCAATTTTCCTTCAAACTTCATAATATCTGAAGGTAGCTTTGTAGGCATATTGGGCCAAGTGGGGTCATGAAAAATGGGATCATTCGTGAGTTTGGTTAAATCAAGAATGTTGAGGGATGCCAAGTATGGAATAGGGATATTTGGTGGAGGATTAGTTTCAGCCATTTTGTGAGTAGGTAATGGACTTGTCCCTTGAGAGGGATTTCGTGGGTTTGTACTTCCTCTTTGATAAGAAGTTTGACTCCTGCATCCTTGTAAAGGAGAACCAATAGGTGGATGGCCTTGGGTATTTGACCCAAGCAAAGTGGAACCAAGTAAAGCTGATCTTAAAACAATATCACTCATTGGGGTGTGAGATGGTTGCGCTGGTGAGTTGGCAAGATGAGGGACTCCTCCTAGAATAGGAGGGATATTCTGCAAGTGTGTAGAATGACAGGGATTCTTTGGTTCCACTATGGTTCCCGACTAGCAAAGTGAATGTGTGCAAATGGTGACACAAGAGAGAAATAAATGGACAAGAGCTTTGTAGATTTTTGACCTTCACAAGATAGTATAACTCATAATTGCATGTAATCAAATGAACATCGTACATAAATCAACTGTAAAAGACACAAGCATGTGGATAGGTGGATTTTGTCTTCATGGGGGAACAATAAAAACAAGTTCTCATGTCCTAAAAGAACTATTGTCCTTCCTCTCTATTTAGCACCGGGCCTTCCAATAACACTCAATAGTGGGGTCTCAAGCCACCGAAAGAGGAACTAATGAAGGTTGATGTAATTAGTTATAATGAGTGGTAGAGGGTGTATATCCCAAAAGAGATGGAGATATTTCCCAATAGCCACACAAAATCTGAACAAGGTACGATTGTAGCCTACAACCGCCACCTATGTAGATATCCTAAGTTTGGCCACTAGGTACCTTGATCAAAGTGCAACATTTAGATTTTCAGCCTCAGAAATGGGTCACGGGCTCGATGCCCTCACAAGAGTTGGGTGACTCGAGGAGGGATGCGCAGAACAACTAGACCTCAGCCTTCGACCCTTCACGGTTATCTCCCTGCCTTATGGTATAGGAACACTTGACTTGGAGGATTTGAAACATTTCTATTCTCAAATTCTATTGTTTCAAAATGTGAGACCCTGATAATGGGGGGTTATTTGGATGCCTCCCCCGAGATCCTACCTAGACTAAAAAAATTCTTTTCGCACCTCATGTGGAGGAAAATTTAGTGTGTTCTTAGAATTTTTTTATATGTGGTGGGTTGAGAGATTGGGGTCATGGACCAACCTCATTTGAATTAATTGATGTGGATACTTTCCAAAGAAGTAGTCGAATCTTTCAGGATTATTTTTGAAGAAATCCTACTTCGACCTCCACTATTATAATAGAAATTATGTGTGTGAAGAGTGGTTTTGTGTGCAAGAAAGTGAAAAGTGTGCATATATTTTAAGAAGTTAAGTGTGATATTGCAATATCTGGACTTCCTGTGGGCCTTACAAATCTTCTTACCTAGATTACTATGTGTATTTGGTACAACCTTGAGGAATATTTAAAGCCCTAAAGAATTAGCAATGTGGACATATGGGTCCTTACAAATCCTTTAAACTCCATAGAATGTTGTCTATACTAAGAAAGATTTTTGAAACTATCCTAGAATTTCTAGACATGTGGGAATGTATGGGCCCGTTACTTTGATCTTTTAACTTTCCTAGAGCGTTGTCTAAACTAAGAAAGGATTTAGAAACTATATTAATATTATAAACATGTGGGCATGTATAGGCCCTTACAAAGCTTTAAGATGATTTCCAAAACTAAGAGGAACCCTAGGGGGTGTTTTTCCTCTCCTAAATGATTTGTTAAGGGAGATCAAATTTCCTTTCAACCACCTTTTTTGATTCTCGAGATTACACTAGGGTGCGGGGGAAGAGCATACTTGAGGGCTAAAATTAATTTCTAGTTCCAAATTAATTTGTGTTTGAATAAGCAATAAATTCAACCCAAAATTTTAAAATCCAAATGAGTCATCCTTGTGGCAACAAAGAAAAAGAGAAGAATAGTGATTCTTTTTACCACTATTTTCTTTTGTTAGCTAACCTTTCTTGTGAGAAAGGACTCTAAGTGAATATTATTTGCCTTACAAAGTGAAGGAAAATAAAAATCTAAAGGCTAGGGGCCCTCAAACCATTCATAAAAACCCTTACAATTTGAAAAAATTGGACTTATGCATGGGCTACAGTTCTGACAGGCGTGTAGAGGGCATATAATGCACAAAGCAATGGAACATGTTTTATGCACAGTACACAGAGTGCATGTCTGTGGGCCTTGAAATCCATGCACCTCATGTCACGCGTCAGAGAAGAAATTTCCAAGTGAAATACTCTTTCCTTAGCTCTGAATTTTGACTTTGGCAAGTTGGATTAGGTCGGTTTTGGTACCTGCATGTCAAAAAAATAAAAAATAAGTTCTCTCAAGACTTAAATAGGGAGTAATTTGATACCAATCCCTAGTATGGTCTCCAATATGTTGTGTTGGTTTTGTCACATGGGTGAGCAAAAACACAACACTTGCATGCTTAGTTAAGCCAGCTAAACAAGAAAGAAGTTTGTGAGTTTATTAGATAACCAAATACACATGAAAACAAAGAAATACAACTAAAAGAAACTAAGAAATAAAAGTTAGAGAAGCTTGAAAGAACTAGAACCATGAAAAGAAAAAATTGACCAATATATAGCTACCATTGGATCAATATATTGATAGGCTAAACACTGTAGAGAAAGGCAGGGACTTATGAGTCCCCTCTTCCTCCTTGGGAGGGATCTTGAGTTCCCTAATAGAGATATCTTCTCTTCATACAATGGAAAATGAAAAATGGTGAAGAAATACAATTCCAATTCCCCCAAGAGGTGAGTGGAATGGCCTATTGCAATGGTTCTTGAATGATTCAATGAGAAAATAAGATTCTTAAAGAAGAATTCTTGCAGCATAACAATACCATGAAGTTCTTATTTTCTTAGCACACCCATGGCACATATTTATAGCATCTATTCATGGAAAGATATAATTGGTTCATAGTGTGAACAAGGGGCCTTTTAGGGCACTTATTAGCCCTTAACCATCCTCCAAGCTAGATTTCTCTCAGATATGAGTGTCAAATCGTGTTGGGGGTCGGACTAGAAGTGGTTGAGGGGCCGACAAGATTCATAAATGCATTGTTCATGGAAGTGCATGACTTTTCTAGTAGATAGTCACGCATCTTGTGCACAATGCACATTGAGGCCTATGTTATCTTGTGCATTATGCGCACTATGCATGTGCTTCCTTTGGTGAATTTGCGCAATTTGATTTTTTGAACCAAGTATATAGTTTTTTTCCTTTTGGATGGATTTTGGTGTTGTAGGTGGACTAATTGTTGATGGCATTGATGTCTTTCTTCAACCATTGTGTGCAATGTTGTAGACGATTTTTCAGTGATAACACTCATTAACAATGTATCCCAAGTATTGGACCATGTTCATGCCAAAAGAGCATTTTTCCAAGTTGGCATATAGCTTGTGCTACTGCAGAGTGCTCAAAACCTATTGAATATGTTGCATGTGCTCCTCCCAAGTTATGTTAAAGATGAGGATTTCATCCAAATATACCACCACAAAGTAGTTGGTTAAGGGTCTTAATACATCGTCCATCAACCTCATGAAAGTGATTGGTGCAATTGTTAATCCAAAGGGAATGACTATCCATTAGAAGAGACCTTCTTTAAACTTGAAGGTTGTCTTCCATACATCAATTGGTTCGATGGGAACCTGGTGGTAGCTAGACTTTAGGTCAATCTTGCTAAAGTACTTTTCCCCCTTGATTCGGTCAAGAAGGTCATCAATCCTGGGAATGTGGTAGCGGTTCTTGACTGTGATTTTGTTTAAGGCTCTATAATCAATGCAGAGTCGCCAAGTCCCGTCCTTCTTCTACACCAGTACAATTGGGCTGACGCAATGGGAGGAGTTTGGTCTGATGTGCCCATTTTGAAGAAGCTCTTGGATTAGACGCCTGATTTCATCATTTTCCATAAGAGAGCGATGATATATGGGTCCATTAGGTAGAGGTGCACTGAGGGTCAGATCAATTGGATGCTTGACTTGGGATTTTTTCAGTACCTCCATAGGTGAGGAGAAGATGTCTCTATATTCTTCCACGATCCTATCCACTTGCTTCTACTACAAAGAGAGGGTCTGTGTAGAGGCCATGGATGTGGTGATGACCTTTTGCATACTATGAGCATGGATAAAAAATAAGATGAACTTCCCAATCTATGAAATGACCTTACTGCATTGCTTAGAAAATATTAAAGAAATAACAGTAGGCGGTGCTACCTCTAGTATCCTGTACAATTGTCTACCCAAAGTAATAATAACACTGTAGGGTCTACACTCATACATAGCATGATGCTTCCACAAATATGGTTGTCCTAAAAGAACATCAAAAACTTCAAGGGGAGAAATATCACACAATACCTCATCTTTGAAAGGCTTGATGTCATAGGGAAGAAAACATTGTTGGCTGACACAGAGATATCTTCCTTGGCGAAGCCAACCGATGGTGTAGGGTTGCGGGTGTGGTGTCATTGGCAGGTCCAACTGCTTGATGACCTCTACTAAAATCAGGTTCTTCTAACTACCGCTATTGACAATGAAATGAAACGAAGCCCCCTTTATCCACATCTGCAAGTGAAATAGGCATTCCCCTTCCTCTGGTTCTTCTGGTTCTCTTGGTCAGACTTTGGTGGTAGCGATAATGGTATTGGGTTCATCGTTGATAATCTTCTTCCCTCCTTAAGGATTTGATTCAGAATCAGAATCATCCTCTTACTCAAAAGCCTTCATTTTGGCCATGAGTGATTTCTCGAAGCGACATTCTTCGGTGTTGTGCCAAGGGATTTTATGGTAGTCACACCATTTACCTGTGTCCTTCTTAGTCTTCTCATTTCCCTTCATGTGTTTTAGCTTGGAATAGTTGTCTTGAGGGAGACCATCTTGACTTGGTCCCTTTCTGTGTGGGTTGGGGCCAACTTTTCCCTACTTTGGCTGTGAGGGGTTTTCAGATCCAAACTCTCTCCTTTTCTGCTTAAATTTCTGCTCGATCTTGACAACGTATCTATAAGCCATGCCCAATGAGATGATGTCCAGAAACTCCATTTTTGTTTGATTGTATCTGTTCAAATAGCCATGGTATTTGAGCACCATATGACACTTAGAGTCTTTGATACCCAATTTGGTGGGCAGGGTATGGAAAATATTGGTGAAATCTAGTACTGTCTGGTCCCTTTCTTAACGTAGGGTGGTCCATCTGGTGTACTGGTCCTTGTCACTTCCAGCAAGGTAGTACTATTCTTTAATGGTGTCTAGGAAGAAATCCCATGTAGGGGCCACCACAAACATTGTAGGCTCCTCTATGACCCTTTGCTCAGAGTAAGTATCCCACTAGTATTTAACATGGGGAACAACCTTCAGGAGTGCAAAAGTGATATTTTCCCTATTGGACAAATTGTTGACCGAAAAATACCCTTCGAGCAGATTCAACCATTTATCTATAGCATCGTCATCTATCAGTCCTTCAAATAATGGAATATAAAAATGTACTTGTACCTTGAAGGGGGTTGCCTGACCACTTAATGAAGATGCTTCTCCTGTGGGCATTCATCGAAGGATCTACGCGAAGTTGTCCGTCATTTCATTCCTTTGTCGTGCAAAGGATTCCTCGAGAAACATTTTAATAGGATCTCTTGCTCCATAATATTTATTTTCATTCCCCATGTGTTTTTGTCGGGCTCAATGTGGTCAATCTTGCAATGGCTCAATTGGTTCGAGTCCCAACTTATTGTACCCAGATGTTATTGGGGACATGCACAAAGAAAAATAAATGAAGAGAAGGTCGCTCTGATACCACTGGTTCAGATTTAGGAGTGGAACAAACTGATTAACAAACTAAACACAATAAACATGGAGATATGAAGAATAACAAAAATATCCAGTGAACAATATCTTCTATTGAATAATTAAATAGGTTGAAACTGTAAAACTACAGAACTGAAACACTTGCTCGAATGGTGGTAGCTATCTCTAAGAAGAGATGTGGCTGCTACACACATCCGTTTGAGTAGAATGAATTACAATGAGGCTCTAGAGGCCTTTTTTATATTACTCATGAATTCCAAAACCCTAGTCATCCAAAAACCTAAGCCTAGGAGGTGAAACATCAAAAGTCATGTGGGACCCTATGGGTAAGTTGGTACCTCAACTTCCCAGGGTCGTAAATTTTGTATACGACCTCCATTTTAGGTGAGTGATAGCCCATTGGAAAGGTATTTCACAGAAATACACATTTCCCCATCAATCTCTAACTTTGTCTATAGTTTGACTATGGAGAGCCAAAAAAACAATGTTTATGCCTCCAAAACAGCCCTGTAAGTACAACAATATGTGATGACATGAAAAAATACAAAATAAGCTAGTTGGATTAGGTGAGAGGCCATCAATAGCCACCTAGAATATGTGTAGGGATTCAGAAAACCCTAGAAGTGTAGAACCCACAATTACAAAGAAGTAGAGAAGAATGTGATGAACTAAAAATGAACAAGAGGAGCTAGTTGGAATAGGTGGGTGGCCACCAATAGCCAACTGGATCAGGGAGAAAGGATAACCATTGAATAGTGTCCAAGAACACAGGAGGAAATAAAGGACATGGAACGTGTTCCCCGTGCAAGTGTTGTTAGTAGTCTAATGTATGTGATGGTTTTCACTCGACCAAACATTTCCCATGTAGTGGGAATGTTCAGCAGATACATGTCGACACCTAAGAAGTAGCACTAGACAAATGTAAAGAGAGTCTTCAGGTACTTTTTGTGGCACAAAAGATTATGCTATATGCTATCAAGGTAAACCTGGAGGTGATAGTGAATTAAATGTACATGGCTTTTTCGACGTCGACTGGGCTAGAGATCTAGATCGATGGAGTTCAACCAATGGATATGTATTCAAGATGTTCAGTGGACCAATCAACTAGATGAGTAAGTGACATGGGGTCATATCCTTGTCAACAACAGAATCTAAATACATGGAAGCTACTCATGGAAGGAAAGAAGCAGTATGGTTGCAAAGGTTGTGTTCAAGAATCGAGTTTGAGTAGAGAGCTATGAAGATAAGTTGTGACAGTCAAAGTGAAATATTTCTGGAAAAGAACCTAGCTTATAATTCCAAGACTAAACACATTGATGTACAATACCATTTCGTGAGAGACATGGTGGAAAGAAACAAGGTGTTGTTGCAGAAAGTAGACACGTTGGAAAACATAGTAGACTCGTTGACCAAGTTTGTGAGTGTTGTGAAGTTCTCTTAGTGCAGAGAGGCAATGGGTATTGTTTCCCTGGGTCTGTGAATGAAAGTTCAGAGGTCTCCCAGTTTCAGAAAATAAGACAACAAGTGGTATAATGTTGGGTTGTTATATTATTTGTAGTAAAAGTCTAGTCAAGGTGGATCGACAACAAGTTGAAGGTCAAGGTGAGTTAAAAAGGTGAAGTTGAACTTGAAGTTCGAGGTGGTTCGACATGGTAAATCAAAGAGGTCAACAGACAAGAGGTCGTGGGAATGTGACAACTGACTGAAGAACGAATGAATGCCGATTGGTAATCGATGGTAATCTGACTTGGTATTCGACTGTAACAAAATATTGAGATTCACGGGATTTGTAGCCAATGATCTGTGTGGATCTGTAACCATTTTTTGGATTCTTTTCTTTAAGGTTTTCCTTCTGTAAATCCTATAAAGAAGGCGTGTTGTAATGTTATAAAAGATAATATTCAAAATCAATCTTTAGATGATGAATGTCTAATCTCCAAGAGTTTGGAATCGTAGAGGTTGTTCGTCATGCAGATGTAAGTTGAATTGGCTACATGGTTGTTCTTGTGTAATCAAGAGGGTATGATGTCGATTGTGTCTTAGGTGTGGACCAAGGTTAGACATGTAACCTTTTATTCTGAATGAATAAGACAAAAAGAGAGAAGAACACTCAAGAAATGTTGGTTTCCCCGATTTGGGTTTCCAAGATGCATTCTTTGTGTACTGTGTGGTTTATTTTTCATTTTCTTTCTTGATTATATCTTTCTTCCTCTCTTATGCTAGGTTTAATGTGGAGGTTTGTCTCATTTCCTAACACTTTTAGTATTGAGGAAATATGACATTGAATATATTATAGGTGGCATTGCAACCATCAAGTATGGCCAAAATTATCATTTCAAGGTGAATAATTTATAATGCAATGGTGTAAAAATATTCCTAAAAAATGCTAAAAGTTATTATATAAATTTTTTAAAGTTATTCATTTTTTTAATATTATAGAAAATAGTGAAACAATATCTTTTTATATTTATAACTTTACTATTTATTTAATTATTCAAAATAAATTAAAAAATACATTTCCCTCACTAGGAAGGAACTTTTATTGATTTAACATAACTTGTTTAACATTAAAGGAATGATTGAGATATTTATGACAACAATACTAATCACTTATAAACTATTCTCCAGAGGACGTTTTTAGCATGGAAGTGTGTCTCATTTCCTAACACTTTTTAGTATTGAGAAAATGTGACATTGAATATATTCTAGGTGGCATTGCAACCATCAAGTATGGCCAAGGTTATCATATCAAGGTGAATAATTTATAAGAAAATGTTAAAAGTTATTATATAATTTTTTTCAAGTTATTTATTATTTATTTAATTATTTAAAATAAATTAAAAAATACATTTCCCTCACTATGAAGGAACTTTTATTGATTTAACATAACTTGTTTAACATTAAAGGAATGATTGAGATATTTATGACAACACTACTAATCACTTATAAACTATTCTCCAAAGGACTTTTCCTTGGAGGATCTCATTGGATTCAATTACCACTTGTAGGTGTCACATCAATACTACATAAGTGGGTAACGGAGAACATATAGATTTTAAATATTAATGCTTATTCATAACCATATATTTGATGTCCCACATTTCTTTTGTAAATATTCTGAGTATTTTATGGTTGGTAATATGGAAAAGTATATGGTAGAATAAGAGTTGTTATAATAATTTTATTTTAAGGTCATGGTTTCATGGTTTTTTTTTATTGCACAATTTGTAAATTGGGAAAATTCCAACTTAATCTACAAAAGTGTGACAATTATGGGAGTACCTTCCCACTGTCATTTTAGATAGACATTTCCTTCACTTTAGTGATGATAAGTCAACACAATGGGGGAATCCCAGTGATCCTTGGGGAATTGACATTAAAAGTGATGTGATGAAGATTGAAACCCCTATAGGTCAATCTTAGAGATGAATAATGGCTTGGAAAAGAGTCTTGTGAATGACGAGAAGGCTTCCAAGTGTTTTGTACCTGCAAAACAATGTTAGCCCTACTCGGAACAAGACAAATGATCATAAACAAAGATTTAAATCAACGGGGGATCAATAAAATAATATTTTTTTCCCAAATTGCAGTAGTATGGAAATATATACATCAACAAACAAATATGTTACTGGCTGCAAAATCAACCATCCAAAACATCAAATAATTATTGGGTACTCAAGCCCTAAACATGTAGAAAATATCCCAATATAGACACAAGTTTTGATGGTAAATTAGGACTGCTAAATGTTGTTATAAACAATATATTAGTGAATCCTTTGAGTTGTAGCAAAAATTTTCTATAGCAACAAGTTATGGCCACTGAAATTCACAAGAAAATCACTTAAATGAAAGGCCTTAACAAGAAGAATAATTAGCACTATATACTTGCAATTTTCAGCGATAGAAAGAGTGACGAAAGATGATGAAAGAGAGTTTGAAACAACCCTAATGGTTGTATAAATTAGTTTATAACAGCAAGAGAATCACTTTGATAAAAAAGATGCCTTAGAGGATCAAGCAAGCTTATAACATGAAGAACAACTTCCAACTTAGACAATTGCAAAATCTCTATTTTTCACGTATACCAATGCAATGATTTTAGATCTCCAATGAAAAATAGACTAGTGCCTTATCATTTTTATTATGGGGTCTCTTCTTATAAGGGCTAGTTGTGTTACCTCCCTAGGGGTGTAATCCTTTTTACTCCCTAGGAAAAACAAAACTAGAAAGGTAAATCTAGGAGGGTGTAAGTCTTTTTACTCCTCCTAGCAACCTTTGCAAGTTAACTTATCCAAGACAAAAGTGATAGAACTTAGTGGAGGGTGTATGTATTTATACTCCTCCAAGGATTTATATAAGAATAACCATGGAACAAGCAGAAAAACCAACAATATGCAAAAATTTCCTTACCAATTCAAATAGATAGCAAGATAAACCTTCTTCTACCAAGAGTATTCCACCATAAAGAAAGAACAAGCATCCAAGAGTGATAGCACACCACTTCTTCCACAAGAGACACATACTAGAATCCAAAATAGCAGAAGAGAGAGAAAGTGTGATTTTCCCAAGAGGGGTGAAAATTTCAGTCAAACTTTATGTAATTCTCAAGTGTCATATATATAAAATGACAGTGACAAGGTCTTTATTTATACATGAACTTGTAAAAACAATTTGTCCACTTAACTTAGGGTGAAACAAAAATTAGGGAGGCCAACCTCATAGTTTTTTCCTTTACAAATTTTAATTTGAATTTACAAAATAATAAATCCCAAAAATATGATGTCATCCCCCCTAAGCGTGGCGCTTTGGCATAAATGACAAGACATTGAGCTACTTGAGGAAGTTGTTGGGCCTCCCAAGACATAATTTCCATGCGCTAGGTTCTTCCTCCATAAAAATATGCCATGTCATCATCAAATCATCTATCACCATCAAACCCTAGCTTTACAAGTGTGACATCATGCCCAGAAGAGAAGGAAAATGCCTCCAAAGGAAAACGTTGGGATTGGGAAATATAGTGAGTGACCTCCTCGGGATACTCAAGTGCCTCCAAAGGAAACATCCTTCATCCAAGTTGTCCAAAGGAGAGGGAGTGCATCATCCAACTTATGGGATTCTTTCCTCAAGTGAAGATCCAAGTGACCTTGTGCCTCCACGATCAATCTTTAACCTATGAAGGACTTGCAAATGTAAGCAAGTAAGCCCTCCAAGGGTCCACAAGTCATAATATCATGCAAATTAAGCCATATCTAATAAAATAACCATCCAAACATGTGCATCAAATCCCCCCTTTTCAAAATAAACATATGCTCAAATACCTTATACAATTTTGCAAATTTAGATATGGGAGGGGTATCATAGTGACCTATTGGGTGCACTATTTCCCAGGTCAAGGAGTGTTTCCCAAGTGGAATCCCTTCTAAGTCATGTAGTGGGTATGAGGTGGATGGGGCTAGATTTCTAGGAATGGGTCTTCATGACATACAAGGGCTCATATTGTCTCATTAATGGGTGCCTTTGTAGAGGGTATGTTTCCCTTCGTCCATGATGCACCATTTTTCCAAGCCTATTTTCCATTTAATTTATTAGAGTGTTTCCAGGTTGAAGATGTATGGGGGCACTAAACTAATCAATAAAAAAAATTCCCACATACACTCTACCCTAGTCACAATGCTTGCCCAAGTTGAAGACAATGTGGGGCACTAAACTAAGAAATAAAAACAAATCCCACACATGCTCTACCATTTTTAGCATTATTGATTAATTAGTTATTTTTAAGGGTCCCCAACTTTCTTTGAGAAACATTTCATTGTTATCGGGATCGCCAAGTGATAATCTAGAATATTTATGATTGTATTTTATCTTTTTCCATCTACAAGCCTCTCATCCTTCAACCCCTTGTTCCCATGAAATGAGGTACAAGCCCTTCTTGGGTCAAAGTGGCTTGAAAACCAAAAAGATGAGGAAACAAATGGGAAGACATGATGAAAAGTGGTAAGTATGAGTGGGAATTGTACAATGACCCTTCCAGGAGAGCCCCTAGTAACAACTCTTTCCCTGAGGGTGGTCACTTACTAGGAAATCATGACACTCACCAAGCTGAAATAGAGAAAAAATCATAATTTCCAAGAAAATGTTTTTAAAATAAAGAAAGGACTCTTTTGATCCAAGTGGATATTGGTGGCGAACCACCTATTCCACTGGCTCAAAATACAATTTTCCACCTCAACAGTTTTTCTACAGTTTTTCGGATCCCAAACTTCTAGGGTCGTTTTGAGGCCCTAAACGATGTTATTTTTTTACATTTGGGGGCCCAGGAGATACTTGAAGGCTCTTTCTTGGGCTTGTCAAAAAAAATTCTTCTCGTCTAGACCTTTCCAATGAGTTATTTGTGCACCCCAAACAAATATTGTATGCAAAAGTTACACCCTCAAGAATTTGACATATCAACCACCCCCATCGGGGCCTACAAACCTTTTGGTGTTTCATCTTCTAGGGTTAGTGTTTTGGATTTTTTGTATGTTAAAAATTCCTTTGGAGCCTCATTGTAAACATCATCTTCTTGTGAATGAGTGTATCCATCACATCTCTTCTCAGAGTCAAGATGCTACCATTCTAGCGAGTTCATTCACTCTGTATTTTTAGAGTTTATGTACATTTCTCTCATTAATAGAAATTTTGTATTATTGTATCTCTTTGTTTCTTGCAATATTTATGTGTATGTCATTGTTATATCTCTGCCTTCATTTCATTCTCAAAATAATATGGATCAGTGGTATCAGAGCAGAATGCTCCTTGTCATTTCTTAGTGCATGTCCTTGATGAGGTGAGGGTATAGAGAGTTGGGTCTTGAGCTAGTTTCTCTTGAGGAAAACCATCCCAAGCGGCCTCCCATGGTGGAAGAAAAGAGAGATGATGGAGAAATATATCCTATCAATGTGTTGCTTGAGGAATCCATCACGCAAGAGAGGGAGAAAATGATGGAGATTTTTTCCCAAATCCTTCGATGACTATCGATAACAACATGCATGTCTTCATAAAGAAACCACTTTGGAGGCACCACCCTTTCAAGGTAAAATTTAATTTTATTATTTCTATGTTTGAAGGTCATATAGATGCGGATGATTTGGAAAAGTGGTTAAATATGCTAGAAGTTTATTTCTCTTTCCATAATTTTTCCGACATGGAAAAGATCACCTTTACACTTCTTAAGGCTCTCCCCTATGTCAAACATTTGTGGGAAACTTACTATGATAAAAATTGTACAAAGGATTCTGGAATGTTTGAGGCTAAACCCACTTGAGATTTTTTTATGGATGCAATTAAGGAACAATATTACCCTGTTGGGAACTATGACGAAAAATACATGAGATGGACCACATTGTGTCAATAGAAGGGCCAAATAGTGTCGAGATTCACAAATACATTCCATACCTTGCACACGAAGCTGGGTATCAAATATTCTGAGAGGCATCTGGTTCTACAATACCTTGAGGCCCTACATAGGTACATCCAAACTGAAATGTATTTTTTGGACATCTCATCATTGGGAGTTGCTTATCAATATGTTGTCAAATTCAAGCAAAAATTTAAGCAACAGAACAAGTGGGAGTCTGGGTCTTCAAATACATAACAACCAAACTATGGTAAGGGAAACCCCAACTCAAAAAATAGTCAACCTCAAGACAACCAGTCCAAGCCACAGGAAAATAAGGGTAACAAGAATATGAAGAAGGAAAATGGAAAATGGTGTGATTTCCACAAAGTTCCTGAGCACAACATTGATCAATGTCGCTCAAAAAAATTATTGGTTTCTGAGCTCAAAGAAAAAGCGTTGAGCCCAGACTTAGACTTTGACTCAAAAAAAATAAAAATCAGACAGATCATTGATGCAGAACCCATTTATACCATCGTGACCACAACAATCCAACCAAAAGAACCAAAGGATCCAAAGGAGGGGGAGTGTCTCTTCCATTAAAAAATGTGGGTGAAGGGGACCCCGTTGCATTTTATTGTTGATAATGGAATCTAGAAGAACCTCATATCACTAGATGTCATCAAGCAGTTTGATTTACTGATAACATCACACCCCTGACCATACAACATCGGGTGGCTTCACTAGGGTCGATATCTCCACGTTAGCCAACATTGTCGCATGTCCTACAACATCAATCCATTCAAGGATAAGGTATTGTGTGATGTTTTCCCATTGGATGTATGTGTTGTTTTGTTAGGAAAATCATATGCGTGGAAGCATCATGTTGTTTCTAAGTATCGACCCCATAGTGTTATTGTTTCTCTAGGATGTCAAATCTATAGGGTACTAGAGGTAGTTTCGACTATTGTCCCGCCATAACAGTGCCAAAAAATAGTCTCTCATACGAAATTTTTTAGCTTCTTCGCTATTTAGTCAGAAGGAAAACAAAATTACGCTGCAATAGCTACAACCTCAGCCCAATATATTTCTATCAGGCAAAAGTAGATCAATAAGATTGTAGAAGCACAAAGATATTCTTACTTCACATACGAAATTGCCTCCACACTACCCAGTCAAGCAAAGTCATAACATAGCCCTTAATACTCTTCATGTTGCATCCTCACTAACAGATTCCTCCCACACTCAGACTGAGGCAGATCATGCAACTAGATTGGTTGAATGGATACAACCCCTCCAGCAACAGGTTCATGAAAACCTTCAACAAGTTAAGCAATACATCTTCTTCAGCAAGGCAAGTAGCTCACCAAGGTTCAGATTCAGAAAAATATTCCCTTGGAAATTGAATCAATGGAGACAATTTATTTCTAAGGGGGGAGGAATGATCCAGTTGGATATCGATGTCCAGCCACCTATTCCACTGGCTTGAAATACAATTTTTTTGCAGTTTTTCGGGTTCCAAAATTCCTAGGTCATTTTGAGACCCAAAATGTTTTTTTTTTGGGGCTTGGAATGCGTTCTTCTCGGCTAGACCTTCCCAATGAGCTATCATTCTCCCCAAATGGATATTGTATACAAAAGTTACACCCTCAGGAAGTTGATGTATCAACTACCCCCATTGGGGTCTGCAAACCTTTTGGCGTTTCATATTATGGGGTTAGGGTTTTGGATTTTATTTATGTTAAAAATTCCTTTGGAGCCTCATTGTAAACATAATTATCTTGTGAATGAGTGTGTTCATCACATATATTCTCAGATATAATTTTCCACCATTCTAGCGAGTTCATTCACTCTGTATTTCTATAGTTTTTGTACATTTCTCTCATTAATAGAAATTATGTATAACTGTATCTCTCTGTTTCTTGCAATATTTATGTGTATTTAATTGTCATATCTCTTCCTTCATTTCATTCTCAAAATAATATGGATCATCTTTGCAACATATTCAAATTCTTGAATTATTTGAATGACACTTACCACAATACCAGACTTGTTACCTCATGGAGCAAGACCCGTTGTCCTCTGTGATCCATGCCAAGTGTGGTGGATGTTGTTTCCATCACATAATGGTGATGTATAGTGAATGAAGGGATATGCATGTTGGGTTTTCTCTCAGTACTCCATGTCTAGAAACTGAGGGCCTTGAGACATCATCTCCTTAGTTATCCCTAGAAATGGGGAATAACATATGGATCCTAATCGGGGACATGTGCTCGTCATAGGGTGCAGGAGAACCTCAACATATCCTAGTAAGACATGTGCCTACACACATTGAAAAAACAAACTGTGAAATCTAGGGTGGCTCACTCACCCTTTTTCCATATGATCACAAATCCAAAATTTCAACTGGTCTTTAAAAGAAAATTTTGTTTTCTTTTCAAAAAATTCTAACTAAAATATAATATGATAAAATAAAATGATGTAAAAAAACTATGTAATAATGCAAGTAGACAAAAATGAAAAATCAGATATGACATGAAAACATAATTGAATGCAACTAAACTATTATGAGCAAGCAAATTCAAATGAAAGGGAAAACAAATGACATACCTACTTACCTAGGGCATAGGCCCTGAAGAAGTGATCAAGTTCCTTTGATGTATGTTTGGAGAAGAGACCCATCAAATGGTAATGGCATCTTCTTCCCATCCATAGCAGACAAGTAGTATTTTCCTTTCTCTGACTTCTTCTTGATGACGTAAGGGCCAAGCCATAAAACATCATTCCTTTCATCATACTTGGGATCACCTCTCTTCTTATCCCACATGAGTGAAAGTCTTCCTTCATTGAAGTTAATGTAAGGTATGTTTTCAATGTAAGTATGTGAAGGAGGTTCTACATTGACCATATTTTTTATTTATTGCTAACGCTCTTTATCTTTCTTATCTTCTTCTTTCTTGAGTATCTTGATGGATCCTAGTTCTTTTCCTTGGAATTTCGTAATATTTTCCTTGCACTCATCTATCCTTAAAAGTAATGTATCCATGCAATATTATTGTGAAAAAGTAAAGTCTCATGAATCATACTCAATGATATGTCGATTCACATCAAAGTCACAATCATTGTGATAATCAGGATGCTTCAAATCCATCACATGATTCTTAACTACTTTTCGACTATAGAGAATCTCAAAGGTACCATCCCCCATGGGAATATGTGTGTGATTAAGGTCCATGCTAAAAAAACATCCTAGGGTGGAAGCCCAATTCCTTGAAAGAGAATGCCCCAAGCATTCAGAACATCAATCACAATTGTGTTCATAACGAGGCTGATATAAGGGAAATCATGTAAATATACCTCCACATATTATATGAGACCATATACCTTCACCTTCTTTGAATCAATGCCACACACATTTCCATATGGGAAGGTTGTCTTCAATTGAAGTTTTTCATGACCTTCAAATACATCACATTCGTCAAAGCCCCAGAATCCAACATATAGTTATTCAATCGAAGACCGTTCACCCCCATTGAAAGATAGAAAGGAGATTTTTCATCTCTTTCCTGACCATGATACATGGTGTTCAGAATCACAGGAGGGTCTTCTCCCTCATCAGTTACCTTCAATTCCTTCAGAACTTCGCTTTTTACAAATTTGATATTTCACATCTCAACTACAGGTACTGACATATTCATCTTCCCCATCATGGCCAACTGGTCTATATTCAACTGAATTTCTTTATTGTCTAGTACATGATTTGGGAGTAGGTTGTGCATCAAAGGTGGAGGAGGTGGGGCACTTATTTTATAGTTTGAGGTGGATCCTCTTTTTCTTTCATTGGAGGGACTGGGGCTGGTGGTGTATGAACTAGAACTCTATTCCTTGTTGCATAAGGAAAAAAATTGTTCTTCCTTAAATGATTTTTGGTATTCTCATCTAGTTGATTTAGTTCTTTTAGTTGTCCCTTCCCGACACCTCTTTTCTTGAACTCTTCAAGTTTTTCTGGTGGAATATCTATGTACTCATTGTCCTGACAAGAAAATATTGTATCAATGAATTTCATATGACTTGCAGAACATGTACCCTCTTCCATTATTCGTCTTGAACATTCTTCTTCTAAGTGTGCTTCATTACAAGAAAAACACCACTAAATTCCTTCTGTGTTGACTACTCCAACCAAATTTAGAGTATCAAGAGTCTTTTCCTCCTGTTGAGGCCTTGGTTTCCAACTTGGGTTTGATTTTATTAAATCTTCAGGTCTTGGAGTAGGATGGTTTCTTTCCAAAGTTGTCAACCTATTCATAATCTAGTTCTGACTTCGAACAAAACTAAGTATTCATCTGATCAAACTTCTGAACTAGGAGAGTGATCAGATCTAGTGCAATGTTTTTTGTAATCTTCATATTTTATTCTACCTTGGAACGATGGAATTGAAAGGGCTCAATCTTTGAGATGATGAAGTTTTCTTCAATATGTGCATTGTACTCTTTGGCCTTTTCCAAAGTACCCAATGCTTTATCCTTGAGGAGGAAAACAAATTGTCCTTCAAAATCATTCATGTAGAGAACATGAATGACTACTACTAGTGGACATAGGTCAGTCAAGATCTAATCATACAGTTTGTCAAATCCGGTATCGAACTCTTTCACTATTTTGTTTTCTATTTTCTTGATTTGATTGAACTTTGCTAACATCATTCCGTTGTATTTCTTGTTTTACCACCTGCTTCTAAGTAATTTAGTGAAATCATCATAGTATGAAAAATGATCATCAGATAGTCCTCTGAACCACCTATGGGAATATTTAATAGGATACGTGGCTAATAGTCTCATCGAAACATCTTCATGTTCCACTCTCGCATTCAATAGTTCCACAGCAAGTGCATACAAGTGATCTTCTTGTGTGACCACATTGTTTCCAGTGAACTTTGGCAACTACTTGTGAGTTTTCATGGGCATGATATGGCGATACCCTACTAGAGAAACCAGGTTCAATGGATTAAAAAGGTCACTAGTCCAAGTGTGGGCCATTGTGTTGAGGGAAAGGTAACCTTGGAATATGTTTTTAACAATGGGAGAATTATGAGGAGGCCTTATTTGGTAAACATCAAAAGGTTTAAATATTCATGGGGGAAAATATGGTGGATTTTGGGATGGTGGAGTCGCCACATGAGTTTTATGAAAGGATCATCAAAGGTTGAAAGGTAACTTCCCTTAAGAAGAGTCACCAAGAAATATATAGGTAAATGCTTTGGGATCAAAGATTTCCAAAGTGTCATTAGGGATCGAAAGAGGATTCAAAATCCTCCCTAACAATGACGCCAAAATTTTATCACACAATCTGTAGATTGGTCAAAGCCCAACCCAATCCACGAAAGTGCTACACCTATGGGAGTACCGACCCACTATCACCTTATATAGGCACTCCCCTCACTTTAGTGATGATGTTAGGTAGCTAGAGAGGTAGTGGGGGGCCTGGAGGGCCCATAGTGATAATAGTGGAGGAGATTCAATGTAAGGTGGACTAGGTCCACTATAATATTAAATAAGGCCCACTATGGTAGTTAGATATAATAAATGTAAGATGACTTCTTAGAAGATTTTGTTTCTAGAAGGTTCCTCCTCTAGAATGTTCATAGGTGGTTGGTAGCACTATATAAAAGGGTGCAATAAATGTAATGGGATATGAAGAGAAGTATTTTATTATGACTGGTATCTCAATAGGAGGATTTCCCTTCGAAGTGGCAAGAGAACATGAGAGGATCCCTTCCATAATAGGATCCATTGTATGGTGTTTCCCTACTTCAAGGGTTTTCTATAATAAAGTATGGTTCTTATATATTATTCTTTGAATATTTTTGGTGTTTCTATATTCAAGTTTTTGGTTCTTAACAAGTGGTATCAGAGCACTTTCCTTGGCAAGAGGTGTGGGAAAATTATTTTTATTTTTTCAAAAAAAAAATCGAAGAAGAAAAAGAGGGTCGAGACATTCCAAACAATTTATGTAGATTTATGTGCACAATTTTCAGAAAGGAGTTGTATATATGAGTTCCTCTCAGAAAAACACCCAATTTAAAAGAAAAATAATATGAAATAGATTCCAGGAAGTGGAGTTATTGACATTTGAAATTGTGTTATTTTTCAATGCTTTTTCCGTGGACGATCGCATGATTTTTCTAATTTATGTAGGAGCTGAGGAAGAATTGGCCAAAACAAATTTCAGATATGAGTTCCTCTTTCAAAAATAACTGATTTCAAAAAAAAAAATCATCTAAATTGGAGCTCTGCAAGTGAAGATATAGCCGATTTAAAATTGGTCATTTTCTAGGGTCTTCGTGATGGTGACGAGACTGCAGAGTTCATAACTTTTCACGAGGTGCTCAAATTGCTACCAGATTACTTCCATTGGATAAATAATTTTAATATATTTATTTCGGTATATTATATATGTTCTTTCCAATGGATATTCATCCTAAAATCCTCACGAAAATTCAACATATGCTTGAAGCATTCAAATCCCAAATGCATGCCACATTGCATGATAGTTTTTGTAGTATGCAAGAGTCCTTGGATAGAATGTAGGAGAGATATATTATGGAAGACATCACAGATGAATATAATCAAGAAGTATCTTCTTGGTATGATTTTGAGGCCGATTGTGATGATTGGTATATGGATAGTTGTCATTTTTGGGATGACAACCACTTTCATATTTTATTTGATGACTCTACTCCAACTTCTGTAGAGAACATCAATGTAACAAATCAAGAGCCATTTATGATTACCAATTCCCATGCTGCATATTATAGAATGGTATTATTCCTTCCCAATTCAACTATGACCCTTTCCCACTATGTGGATGGATCTTATTATGTGGATCCACATGACAGGTGTTAATATTTGGAGCATCATTTTCAGTTGGTTATTGGGTTCCTATATCTTTTGCATGGAGTTCACATAAGAACTTGGACATGGGACCCTGGTTTATAATGGAAATTGGACTGCATTAGCATGGTGGCTTTAATTTCTTCATGGGACCTTGTTTCTCTAGTCTTCTTCACCACTATGGTACACAATTATACATGGGACCCTGGTATATAGTTTTACACCCTCATAACAAGCATTGAGGACAATGTTTTCACAAGGGGGATGAAATGTTAGGTAGCTAGAGAGGTAGTGGGGGGCCTAGAGGGCCCATAGTGATAATAATCGAGGTCATTCAATGTAAGTTGGACTAGGTCCACTATAATATTAAATAAGGCCCACTATAGTAGTTATATATAATAAATGTAACATGACTTGTTAGAAGATTCTACTTCTAGAAGGTCCCTCCTCTAGAATGTTCAGAGGTGGTTGGTAGCACTATATAAAGGGGTGCAAGCAATGTAATGGAATATTAATAAAAGTATGGTATTGTTTGGTAGCTCAATAGGAGAATACCCCCTCGAAGTGGAAAGTGAACAGGAGAGGATCCCTTCCATAATAGGATCCATTGTATGGCGTTGTCCTACCTCAAGGGTTTTATTATAATAAAAGTCTGTTTCTTCTATATTATTCTCTAAATATTTGTGGTGTTTCTATATTCAAGTATTTGTTTCTTAACATTGGGTCTGTAAATACGCAACAATCAAAGTATGGTAAAGTTAATCATAACTCGTAAAAAAACCAACTTCAAGACAACCAGTCCAAGATGCAGGAAAATAAGGGTAAAAGGAAGATGAAGAAGGACACTGGAAAGTGGTGAGACTTCCACAAAATCCATTAGCAAAAAACCAATGAATGTCTCTCAAAAGAGACATTGGTGGTCAAGCTAAAAAACAAATATATCAACCCCGACTTAGATTTTGATTCAGAAAACAATAAAAGGAAAAAAATCATCAATGTAGAACCCACTACTACCATTGCGACCACAACTGTCCAACTAGAAGAGCCAGAGGAAAATGAGGAGGGGAATCACCTCTTCCATTCACATATGTGGGTGAAGGGGACCCCACTACATTTCATTGTTGATAGAAGAAGCCAAAAGAACCTAATCTTAGCAGAGGTCAACAAGCAGTTAGATCTTTCAGCAACACCACACTCGCAACCATACAACATTAGGTGGCTTCACTAGGTATGAGATCCTTGTGTCAACAAACAATGTCACCTATCCTATGGCATCAATCCCTTCAAGGATGAGTTACTATGTGATGCTTCCCCACTGGAATATTGTGATGTTATTTTAGGCCAACCATACATGTGGGAGTGTCATGTTGTTTATGATTCTCTACACCGTAGTGTCATTGTTACTATGGGGGTTAGCTCTATAGGTTACTAAGATATCTCTCATACCACAAAATTTATCCTCTTCACGATTCAGTCAAAAGGTGAACAAAAGGACACTACGACCACTACAACCTCAGATCAAGACCTTTATATCTAGTAGAATCATGTAGAAAAGATTGTATAATAGTATAAATATATTTTATATTCACCTACAATGGTTACTTAAAAATTTCCATTCAAGCAAATCTATAACCGATCCGTTCATAGCTCTATTGGCCACAACCCTTTTCAAGCGTGCTTGGGGTTCCAACCATTACCCCCCATTGATATAGCTCTTCATGCTGCATATTCACCAACAGATTCATCCCACTCTTATACCAAGTCATATCATGAAGCTATACTGGTTGACTGGATCCAACCCCTCCAACAACAGGTTCATGGCATCCTTCAACAAGCTAATGACAAGTACAAGCAAGACAACTTCTTCAACAAGGAAGTGACTCACCAAGGTTTGGATTCAACAAAATCTTCCCCATCTCCCATGGGAACTTGACACAATGGGTACCATAGCCTTCCTAAGGGGGGATGAATGATCTAGGTGGATATCGGTGGCCACCCACCTATTTCACTAGCTTACAACACAAATTTCCATATTGGTAGTTTTCTACGATTTTTTCGGGTCCAGAGGTTTTGGGGCCATTTTGAGACCCTAAATGAAATTTTATATCTACTTGATCATTCAAAATGGGTACTCCTTGGCTATACCTTTCCAATGGTATACCAAGTTCCCAAAACAAAGATCATATGCAAAAGTTATGACCTCAAGAAGTTGACGTATCAACTACCCCCATCGGGGCCCACAAACGTTTTGGTGTTTCAACTTCCGAGGTTAGTTTTTTGGATGTTTTAGGTTTTATCATTAACAATTTGTGTTAAAAAGGCCTTTCGATCCTCATTTTAAACACATCTTCTTGCAAATGAGCATAGTCATCACGTCTCTTCTCAAAGATAAGCTACCACCATTCTAGCGAGTTCATTTTTCTATGTATTTTTTTTTACAGTTCCTATAGATTTCATTCATTAATACAAATTGTGTATTATTGTATCTCTATGTTTCTTGAAATATCTTTGTGTGTTTCTTGGTTATATATCTTCCTTCATTTCATTCTCAACAAAATCTGGATTAGGGACAACCTTCAATCTTCAAGCGAGTTTCTTCTCTCAAGTCCTTCATGCTTTCACAACTACCCATCTTTTTCGTTTCCTCTCCATCTCCCTTGTTTTTTTTTTCATCAAGAAACATCCCCTATTAAAGATTTTCTTTTAAATTCTAACACCAAGAGGATTCATTTCCTCTTCTTGAGAACTTTTTCCCTTTAAAATTCAAGTTGGTTGGTGGCTTTAAACTTTTCCAACAAATTATTTTTTAGAAAGTTTAAAATGAGGTTTTAGCTTGGATCACACCTTCCCTTCATATGATTTTGGTCCCTAAAAGATTCAACTTGAAGATGGAACATACTATTCCAACACACTTAATTCTTGGTAGCCTTGCAAAATTTCCACCCAAGCTTAAAGAAATGTCTTCCATGGTAGATTTCTTTGAGCATTCAATGCTCTGTGGTTTGCAACTGCAAAAATCTATTCTTTCCCCTTGACCTTGACTCAGAAAACTTGTCTCTTGGATGTACGATTTCTAGGATTCTATTCTAGATGAAGCCTCCAACACTTAGCTTCACAATGTCTAGTTGACTTGCAATGATAGAAAACATTTCTATGGTTGCATAGGATGATTGGCATTGTCTTCTTGTTCATTTCCTTATTTTGTTGATGTCTTTCATCTTCTAGCAAGAAGCCACTTGGTGGCATTTCATGATACAAAGGGAAGGTACATTAGAGTGCCAACAATTATCATCCTTTTGGCCTTTCTTCTTATAGTAGATGCAAACCGAAAATGCGTGGTCGTGCCTCTTTGGTTTTCATTTGTTCTTGTTGGCTTGTTTTGTTGGTCCCCCACGTCTTGGTACATATTCTAGTGGTGGAAACATCCCTTTGTTTCCCTCGTTCAAGATTCTACAAGAAGATTGGAATGGTTTGTTGTCCATTGAATTTTCCACACTTTAAATGGATTCTTATTCAATTCCTCTTACTTTAAAAAAGGTTATATTGGTGTGTCTAGCTTGAGCTAAGCTACAATTACTCACTCTCTCTTGTCCACCAAAACCTAGGCCTTGATGTTTGACCCTATGTTCAACTACAATGGGGATTATAATCCCTTGGTTTTCCTAGCCCTTGATTATTGCAGTCCATTTATTTCATGATCTTGGAATTGATGCCTCTGGTATGATTTTCATAAACACCAAAGGGTTCTTGAGAAAGGCCCTTGGAGGATGAACTTATCATGCTCGTATTTTTCATGGTATTGGCTTCTATAGTAGAAATGGAAGGTTTCTTTGTCTCCTTGGTCTATTGGACAACTACATATAACTTCTCCAATGTATCCTCCAAGTTCTTTTCCAACTCTTGGTGCTGCAGTTGAGCCATCATCTGAGTGAGCCTTTCCTTTTGTCAATCATCTAGTTGAATTACCTTCTCTCCCACTTGAAAGAGATGAACTTTTCTCTTGTCCCAATATTCCATAATAATGGTGAGAGAACCTGAACATTCAACAAAGTGATCCTTTAACCAAGGTAACATTTTAGCAAGGTCATTTTTCAGCCTTGTGATCCTCTCTTTCAAGTGTTGATTCTCTTCTTGGATTTGCAAATTGGTGGCTCTTACGTCTTATAACCTCTCTTTTAATTTCAGTTTTTTTCCCATGATGGGTCTATTTTCTCCTCAAAGTGCATCAACTACTTTAAAGTTAGGGATTCAATTTATCTAATACCAATATAATATGTAAACAAGAGACTTATATCCTGCACATCTCACCAACATGGATCATTTTGCAGAAATAGAGTTTGATGTGTATGCAATCTACAATTACTTGCCAACAAGGTTGAAAGAATGACATTGTTCTCTGTGAAATCTTGAGTGCAAACCATCTCTTCTTCTAATCATCAATAGGAAAAAAATGTGGTTATTCTCTAGGATTGGTTTTAACTCTTGGTTTGCTTCCTATAAAAATCCAAGACCAATTCCAACTACAACATTCAAGTGCACTCTAACAATATTGAGTTTAGGCTTCTTGTGTGCAATATGCCAATCAACAACACACTATAATTATCCTATTCAAAATTGATTTCAAATTTGGATAGTTTTCTTTCAATGCCAATTAAATAGGAGAAACATTGTAATGCTAAACTTAAACAAGGAAATATGCAACCCTATTAAGATACATCTTGATGCACTTTCACAAGATTCTCTACCCATCGAAAGAAAAAAAACATGTAAATTCTCCAACAAAGTAATAACCCTACTATTTAATAGTACCTACACACCAATTAAGCCAATGGCCATCACTCCCTACTCCAATAGGTGTGCTACTCTTGCACACTTTTCCCTAGCTTCTACTGGAAGTAATGTCAAGGGATCTCACACTGAATTTTTATAATAGATCTCATATCCAACTCTAAAACAAGTCACTAATATACTCATTCACATGCATACATTCCAACAATGCACAAACATTTGTGACTGTCACATCACTATAAAATGTGTATATTGGGAGTGTTTTGGTGAAAGATAAATGATTCCAAGAAAAGATAAAATTTGAACCCATCCTAGCCCTTCTAAAGGGTTCCAACTCGTCAAAGAATGGTTTGTCCAAATTTTCCCTTCAAAAAAAATTTAAGAATCAAATTTAACACATTCATTGGTAAGTGCATAATGAATTATAATCTTTCAAAAGAAGGTAAACCTTTTAAATATCCCACCAAAATTAATTTTAAGATGCACTAGAAAATATACCAAATATGGGATTTAGCATCTATATTTAAGGATCCATAGTCCGAATGATTTCAAATTTGATCTGGATTCAGACCTCATGTTGAATGATATGCTATAATTACACCCCACCTAAGGATTTTTTTACATCCACACTTTCCTATTCTTCACGTGCCATATTCTATTTTCGTACCACTTTTAGTTTGGTGTTAAATGAAATTTTGGGCACATGGATCCTTACACAATCTCCATTGTTGATATGGATCCTACAGTAGGGATCAACTTTTTGAAGCTCATTGTTTCACCCTAGCTCACTCTTATTCTCTCACTTGATTTTGCATAGCTTCTCCAGAAGCTCCAGTTCTGAGCTACACGTGAATCCATAGATGCCCTTCTCACTGATTGCTAACTTATTTATCTCATATACATTTACTCTATGGCTTGGTTCTAATCATTCTCAATAGTGGTACAATGTTTTGGTAAAGTTTGTGTTGGTATGGAGATTTTTGAAGGAGCACACGTAGGTTTCCTTCTCCATAATTCAAAGGTAATACTACAACTGTGTTGATTTTTTGAGTAGTACCAGTTATTGATCTTGCAAATTTTCTTGTGTCGATTACAAAGGAACTAGGTTTGTATTCACCCTATCCTTTGAATTTGACCTCTTCATCCCATGGAAATGATACCAAAGTTGTGTTTTAATTTAAAAAAAATGGTGTAGTCATTGATGTCAGGGAAATTTTAGGTTTTATACCTTCATTTTTAGCTTCGTGCTTTTAGTTTGAGCCTTACTTAACTTATCCTCTGGAAAATATGGACATGGATTTTGATTTCAAACCTATTTGGCTTAGTCATTTTCATTGTTTTTGGGAGGGAGTTACCTCTATTATCATTCTAGGTGTTTGCAACCATTATTATGCATGGATCTTGCTTGCAATTGTTTACATGGATTCTTTGGCAGCCCATGGCTTTACATGCAAGTCATTTAGGCTTATAATGTTTTGTTTCGATTATTCTAGTCCCACGTATTGAATTTCGGAATACACCCTTACATTTGGCTTGGTATGTGTCTTTATCTACAATAACGCAACATAGGTATCATTATTTTTCCTTTTCCTTCCAATCCAAAACATGTTTTGACCTCCTATTGGCTTGTTGGTTTCAACTTTATAGGTAATGTGTGGCACCTGCATCCTTCACTTTATAATTATTGTTTTGTTTTTTTTCGTTGCTTGACATGCCTCTGGTTTGTTTGTTTAAGACCTGACCCATATGCTTTGAGCTATCATTTGTTTTTAGGAGTCATATTCTATACTCTTGGGAATGTGTTTGATTCCTTGTAAATACAAATGGTGGTACACCCTTTTATGCCTCACATCGGCCTGCAGTGAAACCTCTTATCATTCCTTGCTTTGCAATAGATCCTTTCATGTGCTATTTCACTCCCATACATCACTAGATATGAATTCTTGTTAGTTTATTTAATTTTGAATGGAACGCATTGACCCATTCATGTTTGGTTATCACTTAACATAGTATGGAATTCTATTTGTGTATGGTATATAGAGCTTGTTGGCTTTCGACCTTTCTCAATATTTAGACCTCCTTCCTATCTTATAAGACCAACATTTATTTTGGAATACGCTTGCTTGTTTGGGTATGTGTATAAAGTTTTGGATACCATAATCCAACCTCTTAGCAAGAATTTGAACATGAGTTGTGGGTTTAAAATGTTGTTGTAATTATTGCAATGATGATAGATCAAGAATTTCATTGGAGACATTGGATATGTTAATGTTTCTCTCTCTTAGTGCACCTTATGCTCTAAATAAGGTAGACTGGAACACTATTTATGATGTATGGAAACAATTGAAGCTAGAAAGCCTCTTCCACTAGGAAAATAGATTTATGTTTTCAATGATGTGCGCTCTAATACTTTTGAAGAATATCAAATGAATGGAAGAATAATATGTTTTCCTATTATTTTTTATAAAAATATATTCATTTATGTAAAATAACTATAATTTTGTCGATATTATGAATTTGATTTTTTTTTTTTCCTGAAATTTTATTAAAATTTTATAAATTTTATAAGATTTCTGGAGAGACAATTTTGCTTAGCCAACATTAAGCTCCCTGCCATGCAGTATTAAATTCTATGTAAGGATCCTTATGCACCATCATATTTAAAACAATTCGAATTCAATGGTATATATTGATCCTTACACAACATTCAATATTAAGTAAAACAATTCAAATTCAATGGTATATACTAAGCCTCACATAACATTCAATATTAAGTAAAACAATTCAAATTCAATGGTATGATCCTCATACAAAATACTATCCTCATGCAACATTCAATACTAGATGACAAAGTAGATATTGATAACTGTGCATTTAATGTTATGTTTTGATATAAGAATTCCTAGTTTACATGATAGTTTTGTCGTTGTTAATATTTATTTTGACAGTACATGTTTCAGTGGTTTAGAGTATCATAAGTAATCACTATGCAAGTTTTGTGAACCTATGCCATTGTGAACCTTTTCCATTGTGAACCTCTGTAATTTGTTGAGTCGTCCTTTTCCTTACCTGGTTTTGCTATTGTGGTTTGAAGAGGTGGGTTGGCAAGCCTGTGGTTGAAGAAGCAGGTTGTCAGGCATGTGAACATTTATCTCCAGGTGAGAGAGTTTGTTGGGGAAGTGAGTTGTCCTGGAGGGAGGCCAACAACAACTACAGAGCTCTGATAATTCCTGATCTGGCCTGTTACTGAAGCCTTAGAAGGGAAGTGGAGCAGTCGATGGACTATGGAACAGTGAAGGTACATAGTCCTGGGGTGGGACAACCATGTGGGGAATGAAATTCTGTGAATAGTAGGCGTAAGTAGTATCCTTGGATAGAATCCTTCATGTTGTATTGTGAAGTTTCCCATAGCCTCAACCTAGCCTAGGATTCCTTTTCCCTGGGTGGAGTTTAGTCCTAGCTTCGGGGTGACCCACTGCTGATAGCTTGCAGCAGTGTGGTCTAAGGTTGGGAGGTTCATGGAGGGTATGTATGCATTCAGTGGTCTTCTCATAAAAAGATAAGTACCAAATCTGTGTTAATTGTATTATGTGTATATTGTACATGTGTTATAATGTTATCAGAATTGCCTATGTCTATTGCTTGTATGTGTTATTGTTGTTTCTTCATGAATATATGTATGATCATAGTGTTTATGTTTGTTTAAAAATTGCATTAGACATGTATATATGTATATAATAGCATGATAGTTTCAAGTAGCATGATCGGCCTGAGTTGCTAGGTGTGTTACAACCATTTCAGAAAAGTTTGGTTTTGAGTTAGTGGTGTTTACCCCGGCAAGGGTGGCCACAAGTGGAATGACCCGGCATGTAAGGTAGGACGTTACAAAGCTAGAGAGACTGTTTGAAGAATATCAAATGAATGGAAGAATAATATGTTTACTTATTATTTTTTATTAAAATGTTCATTTATGTAAAATAACAATAATTTTGTGGATATTATGAATGTGAAAGAAAAAAAATATTTTTATTTTATTTTATAACATTTCATAATTTTATAAGATTTCTGGAGAACCAATTTTGATTAGCTAATATTAAGCATCCTGCCATGTAAATGCTATATAAAGATCGATATGCACCATCAGATTTAAAACAATTCAAATTCAATGGTATATAATGATTGATCTAAAAATGAAGAAGACTTGTATTCTTGAAAATATTTGCAAGTTAAAATTTTATGTGTTAAAATGAAAATGGATCAACTTTGCAACACAACTTTAATAGGATTTACTCATTCAAGATGCATATAAACAACAGAAAAATCAGTGAACAAAAAACACATAACACAACAAATGATAAAGGAGTTCACCCCTCTCTTGGGCTACATCTCCTGGTCCAGCTTCCAATGGATCATTTGTATTATTTGCTCAAAGTGCTCAAAAATGTTCTTTACAATGCTCA
>SNQJ01S0008442.1:5318-16097 GCA_010110895.2 Picea sitchensis | reverse complement strand
ATAAAAGGAATTACACATCTCTCTCACATTAAAATGTAGAAAACACTTTTGGAGGCAATAAACAATGTTACAATACTAATTATAAATTTGTAAAATAGGGTCACATGAACTTTTCAAAAAGTGATAATCTATAAAATATCAACAATAAAGAATGATGATGTATATTAAAACACCAGCTATTTTTTTTATTCAGTAAAAAACAACTATTTTTTTTATTCAGTACAATGTAATGAGCTATCATGACCTTAAAAGTTGCATAAGACAATAAATGACTCAAATGTACCTCAAAAGTAGCATAAGCCAATACATGACTCAAATGTGTGTTGTTCTTGTGAGAATAAGTTAGAACGAAACAATGAATGTCGTAGTCTAAACATTCTACGAAATGACTCTTCTTTGACGATATTTTCTAGGGATATGTGTCCAAAATCCATTAAGAAATTGTTAGATCTACATATTTGAGTGATTATTTTTATATAATTCGAGTGCCCCAAAAACATTTCAACATGTTGAATCCATTTTTACATTCATAAGTAAATTTTAAATAACAAAAAATAATGATTTCAAACATATTTTTTTTGTCATATTCCAACAAAAAAATTCATTTCACAAAACAGTTAGAAAACACCTGAATTAGATATGTCTAGTGTGAAAAAGTAACTTATAACTTTGTCTTATAGATATGTAGCGATGACATTTAAGTATCAATATGTAAAGTATAGTCACTTAACCTTTCAAAACATAATGCATGTTTTTGGCCTTGTAATTCTATGATGACAAATTATTTTGTAATGCAATAGAAAATAATAAATCTATAAAAGATTCACAACAAAGAATAATGATGTATATTAAATATGAAGCTAGTCTTTTTATTTACTATAAAGCGTTGAGCTATCATGACTTCAAAAAGAGCATAAGACAATAATATATGTGGTTCTACTAAGAATGAAACAATGAATTAAGTATATGTTTAATGGAATAATGAATTAGGTATATTTTATTAGGGATATGTTTAATGTGAAAAAATTGTAGTTATACGTGTGTAATAAAGATATGTAGTAGTGTGATTATTGTTTGGATAGTATGTTTTGGAATGAGTAATGTTTATTTTTATTTTTAGTGGAATATGTTGTGTGTAAATATGATTTTACTAATAAAAAATATGGTGTATTTGGTTTATTACGTTATGGTTTAGTGGTAAATTGGAGTATTTGTTATAAGAATGATTTAAGTTCACATTGTAGTAGGCATGTTTTTTCATTGTATGGGTTTTTTTAGATGTGGCGAGTTGAAGCCTTGACCAACTCCACGTATTTAGACTTGGGGACCCTCCTAAAAATTTTAACGAGCCTCGTCAAGTATACTCTACTCTCCCTTGACTATATTATCTTGTGCTTATTGATGATTTTGTGTTGTTGGTTGAAATGCTTGAATAGTGATGCTCCTAACTTTCATGCTTTCAAATGCAGCCATGTTAGTTTGTATCAAGTTTGCATCAAGTTCCATCGTGAATTTGATTTTTTTCCAAGTATTTTCTTTTTCATGTTCCTCACATTGAATGCATCATGTTCTTATGGTTTTATCCTATTGATTGATTTTATTGAAGGGCTCTAACTTGGTGCTTATGTAACATTGTCACGAGATTAGTGACACGAAGTAATCATATCATTGCAAATCCCAGAAGAACACAAGCATGCAATGGTCATGGGTATAAAAACAAGTGCATTAGCATGTGAACACCAACTAATATGTGTGTGTGAAGTGAATTGATAAGAATAAATATATGAAAGAAGTAGAAGAATCTTAATGACATCAAGTTGCATTTTCACAATGTAGTAAGGAATTCTAATGATCCACATGGTTGCACACCTAGATTGATGGATTCCAAGTTCCAATGAGGGTGCATAAGGGGGTTTTATGCACATGTGACATAAGGTGGCATGATGAGTGGAAATGGGTAATTCCAATGAGTTTTGAAACCCATATTATTGATGTATTACTCTTTCTAAAATTATAATACCATTCTAAGACTTCACTCAAGATTACGTCTAATGATTGAGTGAATTGACACCCAAACCTCAAGTGTCCAAGCATGGTGATTCAAGCATAATGTGAGAGGGAAAGTGATGTTTGCAATGCTCAAGCATGCCCTCTTATGCCATCTAATTATTATAGTCATCCCTAATCATTAAAAGGAATCTTGTGAGTTTCGGGGTGAAATGGTGGACCTAGTGTTACGAAGAGGTTTCTCCTATTGTTATGGGTCAGAGACACAATAGAGAGATGAACTTAAAGAGTTATCTCAATCCAAGAAAGAAAATAAACATAAAATAAATAACTAACTAAATATTGCATAGGAGAATGGAGACAAACCTATTTCCTACATTTGATGACGATCCCAAGTCTGAATCTTCACTCCAACGCTTTGATCCTTTCTCCAATTACCTGCACATCCAAAGACATTATATAGCTACAAGAGAGAGGTAGTTATGAGAATAACCAACTTCTAAAAATATAGCAATTTAAAACAATTAGCATCCTATATTATTGAACATTTAAATGAGATAATCATTCAATAAAACTTAGAAGTGGATGGGAAGAGATCTCTTTATTATATAAACAATAGAAAACGAGATTTCTACAACATGTTTCTATTGAAGACGTTTCTCTAGAACCTACATCTGGGTTCCTCCACCAGGCTAGTGAAGATCAATTTCACCTCCTGGTCTTCACTCAAGCATGTCCAAGGGAGAAATAAGGGTTCTCTCTAAAAATATAGAAAGGAGTGAATATCACTAGAAACAAGGGTTTCCAGACCTAGGTGATCCAAGTGGATCTCGATGTCCATCCACCTTCTCCACTGAATCAACGTTTATGAGCCCGTGGTTTCGATAAACAATGATATTCACCATTTTGATGGGGAATGTACTTTAATTCCATATCCATTTGTTAATTACATACATCATGTAATGATTTCCTAATGGTATTATGTACATGCCTACAACATAGATATAATGCACTAGATCCCAGTTAGAACTCTGTAGTTAAGCTTGCTTAGGCTAGAGTAGTAATGGGATGAGTGACCTCCCAGGAAGTCATAGTGTTTTACATTCCCATGGAATTTTGTAAACTTAGACCAATTTATCCCACATGCATCATGGGAAATATTTTTCTCTCACTCTCTCATATATAATTGAGGTGAAGGAGGTCTCTTAAGCATGCAATGGACTGTGATGTAAATCTTGTTTTGAATGAAGCATAGCCAACATATATTTCTCTTTAGAGATAAGCTACCCCACTCTATCCATTATGTGTTCTACATTTTTATTCTATTTTATTCACTAATAGAAGTTGAGTTTCACTGTATTTTTGTGTTTCTGCAATATTTTCTTTTCTATCTCATTTTTGTTCTTAGCATAATCTAGATCAGTGGTATCAGAGCAGTCTTATCCTTGTCATTTGTCATAGCATGTCCCCGATGAGGTCAGTGTATTTAGATTTGGGTCTCGATGTATTTTTTATTTAGGAAAACCGTTCTCGCCAGTCTAAGCAACCTCCCATGGCAGAAGAAAAGAGAGATAAAGAAATAGTAGATCATTTCAAGATTCTGCTCGAGGAATCCCTCGTGCAACAGAGGAACAAGATGATGGATAAATTCTCTAAGGTACTTCGATGACTACCGATGGTGGTTGAGGCATATTCGAAAAACATCCATTTCGAAGGCGCAACACCCTTCAAGGTACAAGTCAATTTTGATATCCCCTTATTTGAAGGCTAGGTAGATGAATATGCTCTAGAAAAATGGTTGAATCTGATAGAAGGTTATTACTTTGTCCAAAAAAATTCCAAGAGTGAAAATATCACCTTCACACTCCTTAAATCCCTTCCCCATATCATATCTTTATGGGAAGGTTACTAGGAGAGGTACACCACAGATGGATATACACCATTCGAGAGAGAACCCACTTGGGAAACCTTCACATATTCCCTCAAGGAGGAGTTATATTGTTAGATACTATGATGACCAATACATGATATGATGGCTCTTCGTTAGAAAATAGACCAATTAGTGTTGGAGTAAACTAACATATTTCATACCTTGTGATCAAAGTTGGGTATCAAATACTTTGAGTGGCACCTGGTTTTGAAGCATCGCAGTGGTCCACATTCAAACAAAGATGGATTTATTGTCCATATCCTAACTGGGATATGATTATCGATATGCAATTGAAATCGAGAAGAAATTCAAGAAGTGGATTAAGTGGGAGTTCAGGTTTGTAAATACACCATAATAGAAGAATGGAAAAGGAAACCCTAACTCACAAAATGAAGAACAAAGAAATGAGATTCAATGTCAAGAATTTAGTTCAAGAAACTGGCTAAGAAGGGTGATAGGAATCCTAACAAAAATAATGGAAAGTGGTGTGATTTCCACAAAATCCCCCAGAACAACATTGATAGATGTCTCTCAAAATAGTCATTGGTGGATGATCTCAAAGAAAAAGAATAAGAACCTAACTCAAACTTTGATTCAAAACACAATAAAGGGAAACAATTCATTGATGTACAACCCACTGCTACCATCATGACCACAACAATGCAACCGAAAGAAACATAGGAGCCTAAGGAGGGGGAGCACCTCTTCCACTCACAGATGTGGGTAAAGGGACCCCACTAAATTTCATTATTTATAGTGGGAGTTAGAAGAACCTCATCTCTACTAAGGTTGTCAAGAGATTAAATATTATAATGATGATACACCCCTAACCATACACCATCAAATGTTTGAGTTGGGGATGGGAAATCCACGTCAGCCAACAATGTTGCATGTCCTACAAAATCAATCCCTTCAAAGATGAGGTACTATGTGATGGTTCCCAACTTTATATCTATGATGTTCTTTTAGGACAACTATATATGTGGAAACTTCATGCTATATATTAGTCTTGACCTTGTTTTGTCATTTTTACTCTAGGAGGTCATCTCTACAGGGTATGATAGGTAGCTCTGACTACTACCACTTCATTTATCTTGGAAAAATATTGTTGCAGAGTAATCTCTCATACCACAAAGTTTTCCCTGCTTACGATCAAGTAAGAAGGTGAATAAAAGGTCATTGCAACCACTATAAACTTAACCCAATACCTTCCTATCCAACAGAGGCAGGTCAACAAGATTGTATAGGAGCAAGAAGATATTTTTACTTCACCTACGGGGGTGCCTCTGCACTACCAAGTCTTGTATTCCATTGACTTGGTTCCTGGTGCTCCCTTACACAATGGTCCAATATATAGATGCTCCCTACCAGAGAATGAGAATCTTCCATATTTTTAGCATAACTCTATTGGCTACAACCCTTTTCAGGTGTGCTTAGGGTTCCAACCATTAGGACCCATTGATATAACTATTCTTTCTGCATCTTCACTTACAGATTCCTCCCACACTCAGGCCAAGGAATATCATGCATCCATATTTATTAATTAGATCTAGCACCTCTACCAATAGGTTCATGACATCCTTCCACAGGCCAAGTACAAGCAGAACAATTACTTCACTAAGGCAAGGAGCTCACCCAAGTTCATATTCAACAAAAATTTCCCCATTTACCAATGGAACTTGATGTAATGGGGACCATTGTTTCCTAAGGGGGGAGGAATGATCCAAGTGTATCTTGGTGGTCATCCACCTTCTCCATTGAATCAACGTTTTCGAGCCTGTGGTTTTGATAAACAATGATATTCACCCTTTTGATGGGGAATGCAATTTAATGCCATCTTCATTTGCTAATTACAGACATCATGTAATGATTCCTAGTGGCCTTATGTACATGCCTACAACATAGTGTTAATGCACTGGATCCCATTAGGACTCCATATTTAAGCATCTTTGGGATAGAGTAGTATTGGGATGGATGACTTCCTGAAAAATCCTAGTGTTTCACATGCCTATGGGATTTGGTAAACTTAGTGTTAGAAAAGCAAGATCGTGGAGCAATAAAATAAAGTAAAATGTGGAAATAAAACACAAAATATACACAATACAGTAGAGACACAAATATGCATGGTTCACCCAGTGTGGGATATGTCCACCATAGAAATTTCCAGTTCCTTCCTTTATTATTATCCAACAAATGAAGGGATACAACCTACATCATACATGCTGGAACTTCCTCTTCTTTCTCTCACAATATTCTCTCTCATAATACAATGTTCACTCGCTCACTCACATGACGATAATACAATTACCTCATACATAAAAGAGGGTTGTCTTCTCAGGAAAAAATCCCTAACATAAATTCTACCATCATATCTACTACCTTATAATGAACGATCTAGATTGATTATTAAATTACAACATTTTGCAAGGAAAGTTTCCCCAAAATTTATCTTTGGGGGCGCTTCCCCAAAATCCCACCGTCAAGGGGGGCTATAAAAATTTTCTTCTCCCCCCCCTTGGAACCCCTAGCAAGAGAAGTGGGGGGGAATCCCCCCTGGTCAGGTAATGGTGTCCAAACATGGCTAAAACAAGACCTCTAAATCAGGAAGATAATCAGGCTCCACAACCAACACTTAGACAAATTTATCCCACAAGCATCATGGGAAATATTTTCCTCTCACTCTCTCATATATAATTGAGGTGAAGGATATCCTTTAATCATGCAATGGATTTTGATGTAAATATTGCTTTGAATGAAGCATAGCCAACATCTCTTTCTCTTCAGAGATAAGCTACCCCATTCTAGCCAATTTGTGTTTTACAATTTTCTGATACTTTATTCATTAATAGAAGTTTGGTTTCATTGTATTTTTGTGTTTCTGCTATATTTTCATTTGTATCTCATTTTGTTCTCATCCTAATCCGGATAATTGGGGGAAATTTTCACTAACTCATAATAGGGCCTTGCAAACTTTGAGAAGAATTTACCAGCATAATGATGCTTCAAACTATCATTGTCCTCTCCTCTAAAATTTGGCTATTTTTATACCTTCCCCAAGTAGTTGGAGTGGTTAAAAAAAATTATATATGGGAAATAGGGGGTCAGGAACTAGGGGAACCATAAACCCCACCCAAAAATACACAAAATATTATTTTTTGGAGCCAAATAAAGATGTACTCACCATGCAAAGGAGAAACATTTGTATGTACGTGCCTTGAATAACTTATAGGGAACATATATGTAAAAAATTAAGCTTTTTTATGAAGTCAGAGGAAAAGTATATTTAAGGTTTGCAAGTGGGAAAGGGAATGACCAAGATGGCATCGATGTGTATGTGGTGGCAATTTATGCTATAAAAAATTCCCCCTCGTGTGTGAGATCATAAGAGAAATTCATGGATGAAATACATTATAAATACACGGGGTGAGGATGTAGTGGGACCATGTGTATTTATTTGAACATTAGTCCAAGAATATAACCTACAACATAAAAAATGTAACAATACTATCTTACTGAGGTGGGCATACCCATTCTCAAGGTGTTTGAAAATTGGTTTTCACTGATGTCAACCCTAGAAGAAGTTAATAAACACATAGTTCCTTGAAGAAGAAGAGTACAAAATATGTTTTGAAGAATCCCACAATAAGTCACAGAGGTGTAGTGTAGAATCCCCTACATTCAAGTGAAGAAGCCTACATATGTCCAAGATTAAGATTGCAACATGGATATAGCTTAAAGAATTATTTGTGGTCGATTTGGATACCCTATCTTTGAGGGATTTTTTATGGTACATAAATAACTCAAATGGAAGAAAAAGTTACATGGTTGGAAATATTATTCTAATACATTTCCAATGGTATATGGAAGTCCCTATAACTCCCAAGGAATGAGGATATATGAATTTTTTCGTCCAACAACCCATATATAAAATTAAGGACAGTTCATCCAAGTCGACACAAAAACTAAAAATAGGGACAAAACTACTATAAATATAGGATGTATTTTCACATTTTTAGAGCATCCAAGCTAGTGATATCTTAGCACAAGTTTGGAGTGAAGAAATTGGGAGGATAAGGATCTCTTATGAAGGATATTTTCTAGTCTTATGGCGATGTTTTAATCATTGTTATGGGTTCGCTATAGTATGGAAGGTTGATTCTTTGCACAAAATTCTATGTCGTTGTTGGGGTTTATGTGTGGACCCATGTGGACCTAGGATCTATGTGTCAAACCATGTGGACCTAGGATCTCTTTGTGGACCTAGTTTCTATGTGGACCCATTTTCTAAGTGAACCCACTTTGATGATGATGATGTATCAATCATAGTCACAAAGACAGTGATAGTGACAGACTATGTGAACCCAGTTTCTATGTGGACCCAATTTCTAAGTGGACCTAGTTTGATGATGATAATGTAATAGTGACCATGATAGTGACAGTTTGATTCTATCATTTGTATTCAAGGGTGGAAGGAAGGGGAAAGGAAAGCGGGTTGTAGCCTCCTTATGGTTGGTGTCAGAGAATATAGGGAGTTGGAGCTTCCTTCAGGTTGTAGCCTGTAAATTAGGGGGTTGGATCCTCCTTCCAGTTGGATTTGGAGAAATTGGAAGTTGGAGCTTCCTTTGAATGGAATATTTTATTACATAAGAAAACATTCTGTGGATTTTCACTTATATCTATTGTGCATTATGTATATCTTCTTTTTCTCTTTATTGGATATATTATTTTATTGGAAAGTAAATTTATAAAAGTGATAAATTGTACTTGATATTGATTCACTCCCCCTCTCAATATCAACAATTGGTATCTGAGAAGATTACATTCAACACAGTTTAATCACTGGAAGGAAGATCGTGAATAAAGATGGAAGGCCAAGGCCACATTAAAAATGGGATTCCACCATTTGATGGAAACAATTATGCATACATGAGAAACAAAACACAAACTTAATTGACATCTTTAGGAGTGGATATTTGGCTCTTGGTTTTCAATGGCTATAAAGTTTTAAAAACTACACCCATCGATCCAAATGAGAAGAAATCAATGAGATTCAATGCAAAGGACAGACATTTTATTCTAGGCAGATTGACACCAACTATTGCTAGTAAGGTGATGAGTTGCAACACAACTAAAGATGTATGGGAAAAAAATAAAAATATTTGTGAAGGTAATCCTAAAGTCAAGCAAATCAAACTTCAATGAATGATCTGAAAATGATAAAGAGGTTTGTATTCTTGAAAATATTTGCAAGTTTTAATTCAAGTGTTCTTATGCAAATGGATCAATTTTGTAGACACAATTTTTTTATAAAAAATTACAAAATCAAGATGCAGATAATAAGCAGCAAATAACAATGAACAATAAACACATAACACAACAAATGATAAAGGAGTTCACCCCTCTCTTGGGCTACATCTCCTGGTCCAGCTTCCAATGGATCTTTTATATTATTTTATCAAAGTGCTAAAATATGTGCTTTACATTGCTCAAAATTCCAAATAGATGGATCCAATGGCTTCAGAATGTCCAAAAACCCCTAGCTGGGCTTTTTTGGCACCTTATTTGACCAAAAATTGAAGAAGATAGGCTTTCTGGAAGTTCCCCTTCAATCTTGTTGTCTCTGGATCGACAAATTGCACCTCTATGTGTCCAACCTAGCACCCACGCTCATTTATATGCTAAAACCTAGCACCAGGCGCAACCGCAAAACTGTGAACTGTAGGACGGTTAGGGCCCGCCTAGCCCCTAACCACCAAACCATTGGGCATATGGGTCAGATGACCACACGCACACACAAAAGGGGCCAAGGTTTAAAACAATGGTGACACACCAAGTGTCCAAGCACACGGTCCTGAATTCATATGAAAAAATGCATGTGGGTAGGTGTTTATATGGTGGTTTATGTGACCGGGGGTTGGGGCTTAGCCCCGACCCGAACCGCGCCCCAATTCAAAACATATGCAATTTAAATAATTTTAAAACCATTCATATGATAAGAAACAATGGTGGGTGTGTCGGTTGGGCAGCCCTTCCCAAGGCTCTTCCCCTGTCCGGAGGTCGCGTGTTTGAGTCCTACCAACTACACAAATTTTAAACCATTGTCTAGGTGACATGTGGTGGCCCTTGCTTGGGCCACGTGTCACCAATCCATTCGCCACAATGCCACATGTCAAGAAATGATTCATCCACACAACTGCCAACCATCACTTGCCATGTGTCACATGGCCCTGCCAACTCAGCATCTGCCACATGTCGTACAACCCTGCCACATCAACATCCTTACAGAATGTACAGACTGTACAGTCAACACATTTTTTTTTGCCCGTTTGACGATTTGAACAAAACGCGATATCTCACTCATCCGACGTCTGTTTGAAACCAAACAAGTTGCATTGGGTTCATAACGTCGAGGCCTACACACCTGTTCGATTTGAAGTGAATCCAAGACTTTGAATTTTGAGCAAAAATTGATCCCCTAGATCACACCTCCCCATTGGAAAGCTTTTGGACCTCCAAAAGGCTATTTTCAGTCTATCTGAAGATGAGGGTATAGTTCCCTCACCTTTCCAACCTCAATCCACTTGAATTTGCTTGGATTTGTGACTTTAAGACCAATTTGAAGATATTCCACATTTCCTCGTTTTGAAGTTCTCAGTCTCCTCTCAAGGATTGTGTCTTCATGCAGTTCTGTAAGATATTATGGGGAGAAATCATCTATAGAAGGAATCTGAACATGTTCTCCTTGATCATCAATCAAAGGAGTCTCATACAATTTCAAATTCTCAACATTAACAACTGCATACATTTGCATATAAGGAGGTAAATCCAAATGAAAGGCATTG
>SNQJ01S0008441.1:164456-177966 GCA_010110895.2 Picea sitchensis | reverse complement strand
TGAGAAAAATTATGGGTGTCTAATTTTTGTATGTTGTTATAGGGAAATTTTACCCTCTCAATTTTCCATCTTTTCTAAATTTTGACTACACAATTTTCAACAATTAAAAAAAACACATTCATAATAATAAACATGCTAATTTAAGTGATATAAATTATATTATCAAAACAGATACTGTAAAATAGTATTAATGAAATATCAAAACAAATAATCCTAACTGTTACACATGATCTAAAACACCTCACTGCAAATAAAATAAATTTAATTCTTGTGAGGTAACACTTGAGAGTTTATATGAATATAGAAATTATATTTCATGCTAAGTAAACAAAAAATAAATAATAAATAAATGAATTTCAACAAATAAATAATAAATAAACAAAGTTTGATTCATCCAACTAATGTTGAAATGAGAAATGCCAAGAGAAAGCAAGGTAAGGTGTATCAGTTGTATCTTTGATGCCGAGAAGTTGGGTCGGTATGGAGTAGATGCCTAAGGGGATGGGACAAAGCTTTCAACCTTTGATACAAGGACATTATCTCATTCCTCTGTGTCTTCTGGTCGGATACGAGGCATTTAGAGAAAAATGTTGAGAGGAAACACCTTTTTAAGGGCCTTCCATGTTCATATGAAAACAAGCCAGATGATTCATTTGTAGAACTGTGCAAAAAAAAATAACTCCAATTCGGAACTCCAATTAAAATTATAAAAAGAGCACACTCACCATAAATACGTTCTTTATTGCCCAAAATTGACATGGAGCACAATCACAAATTTGTTGGAATTTGAGGCAACTATTTGCAAAGAAAAAAGGTGAGGGCATATATTGAGGGATAGCAGACCACTGTATAATTTGCACATTGCACTAACATGGGCATTGCATTCACTTGGGAATCGAAGAAGAACTGGTTAATGTGATTAAAACTGGAATGAACGATTTAGCATGCTATCTACCAAAAACAAAAACAGACTCCAAAGTCCACCCTTATTTAATTTTACCATCACCATTCAACTTCATTAATTAACACCAACAACATCCCATTGTAATTTATTGCTCCAATCACTCCAAAGGCTCCCTATTACTCGGTATGGTGTTAAATTGTAGTGCATACAACCTATTAAAAACACTCACAAATAAGATATGTAACCAAATCATCAAATCAAGACTCTCTAGTTGTATTATGTCATCAAATCAAGATTGTCTCGTTGTATTATGAGGCATGATTTCTTTTTGATCATATAAGTTAAACCCTCCTTGCGTGTAAACTGCATGGCAACTTACTAAAATTTATGATGGGTAACTTAAATTGTTAGATAAATCATTATTTATTTTTGATCTTTTTCACCAAAATCCAGGGAAATATATTTTCACCTACAACCTATTAAAATTTTATTACGGATAACTTAAATTATTAAATGTCAAATCTACCGTTTGAATTTTTATATATCTGTCTATGTTAACGTGTCATTGTTATGATTACATGCGAAATACATTCTCAAACTCAAAATACGCCCTACGAGACGTCGAATTCCAGGTCATCAAAGATAGAGTAATCGATCCTTTTGCTAAAGTGGAAGCACCCAACAATGTTTTTTCAACTCTCTTTTCTCTTTTAACGTGATGTGGCTGACCATCATGATATTCTTCTTGGTGCACGGGGTCAACATGAACTCTGGAATTCAGAGAAAAAGAAAACCAGGTACACCAACTGCAGCAGAATGATTCTTTCTCTTTTAGTCGCTGCCAGGTGGCCCACCATCAACCTCGTGAGGACCATCTCTTTTTGTGTGGGATCCACAAGCTGAATTTGCAGTGTGACACACATTCAGATAAATGAAAGTTAAGATAATATGTACACGACTATCATTATGCCATAGGCGTTTCCCCTATTCGAATTGATGGTTTAATCCATCTTTTAATTACAAATTCCAATCTTATGGTCAACAATTAAAAATGCTGGCATATTCTTCATCTTACATTCAAAATGATGCATGAGATTTAATCTTGATAACTTCCTCGCACTTATAAATATATCCGTTTACTTTTGTACTTTTTCACATTTACTTTTTAGGATTAAGAAATTACCAAGCCAAGTTTTCAATTGCCACGAAGTATACTTATACAAATACCATCAAGATTACTTAATTTTTAACATTTACATGTTAATTAACTTTTTACATTTACTTAATTTTTACATTTACATGGTTTAAAAGTATGCATTTAGACACTTCATGTTATAGGGATTTCATCAATCATGAATATCGAAATCGAAAAGTTGGAGCCGACATTCCTAGTGAGTATCTCCTAGAACCTTTTGAGAAACTTCTGAAGATAATCAGGAAATACTTCACCTACGAGGGAAGATTCGATAAGGTGCATCCATACCACATCAGGTCACTGATGCATTTCACACGGAAAAATACCTTAAACATACCTTTCTTCTTGTGTCGAAGCCTAGGAAAGATGGCAGACAGTGTCCAGGCCAAAGTTGATCAGTCAGAGAACAAATTATTCCATTTTTCATTAATTAAGATGTTGGTGGTTGAAGAGCTGAGAAATTTGAACAAGCATTGGAATTCCTTTATGATTTTGGCTAACATTTTGAGAGACCCTAAAGGAGACATTCCTCTATCTGCTGAGAAATCAACACTTCATAGTTCAGAGGCGAGAAGAGGATATGTTAATGAAAGAAGAAATGGGAAAGAGATGGAAGACTTGTCACTCAGTCAACCAACATCCCAGAAGAGAAGCAGGTCAAGATTTAGTGATAAAAATGAGGAGACCCAATCTCCCAAAACCGCACACTAGGTCCTATGACATCCCAGAAGAGAAGCAGGTCAAGATTTAGTGATAAACTGAGGAGATCCAAGCTCCCAGTAAACCGCGAACCAGGTCCTCTACCAGGAGATTTCCCATACCCACAATTCAGCTAGAGCTTGTTGAATGTGAAAACCAGGGAATTGATGAAAAGCAGGTGGAGTTAGGTGAGGAAAATGAAAATACTCAGGAAGTGAAACAACTAAAGAAAGATCAACGCGTCATAGCCTAATTTTATCAATAAAACGGAGAAGTGAGAAGGAAACTAGCAGAAAAAAATTATTGAAACACCAGCATCACAGAGTCAAGAAGGTCAGATATCTCCTATCTCACAAACATCATGAGAAAATAATATAAATTGGCTTAAAAATTAGCTCAAAGAGGCTCAAGATGTGATCATTGAGATTAGGGAGGAAAAAAGGATATCAAAGGAAAGAATCATGGAACATTTCAAGGAATGCAGACTAGCTATCGACAATGCATGTGCAACTTTCTCCGGTGCTCAATTAAAATTAAAAAAAATGTGGTTTTGTTGAGACAGATGAAGAATTTGAAAAGACAAATGTCATTGAGAAGGACAAATAGGGCCTTACAATTGCAGGTGACTTTGGACAAAGAAGCTATGGAAAAACTGGATGATCTCATTCTCTGCATCCAACTAGATTCGCTTGCACATCCTTTGCATGAAGATCCACCGCACGAAACACTGCGCAGATTTCACAACCAACACTTGCGCAGCAAAAGCCAGAATCTACTGCGTAGTGGTGACAGTGTTGTCCAACAATAGTGTGATGATTCATCACAATCGTATGATTGTGATTTGCCTAAATAATTTATGATTGTAAAAAACATCTCAGATAGTTTATGATTTCCAGATCGACTTTCATATTTTTGATAATTTTTGTAAAGGTTGTTTTTCTCTTTGAAAACAACCAGATCCACAACTCTAGGAGATAGTAGTTTGATTCCTAGCAGCTTAGTGTAACTTTAATTTCTATATATAGGGACTACTTTTATGTAAAAAGGGGGGTGCGCGGGAAAAAGTATAGATATTTTGATCCTCTGTGTAATTTCCTAAATCTAAAGAAATACAAATGCAGAAGTCTTGAGTTTCTTAAGAAAAAGATTCTAATGGTGATGCTCTGAAGCTTGTACCTTTCCTTGTATGTATTTCATGTGTATTAATATTCATTTGCACTTCTCTTCTGTTTGAGTTGGTAAATTTTAAAGTCCAAAATTCATGTAAGTGGTGCTCTAGACTGAACCGATTTAAATTTTGTCTGTCTTCTCAGCTAAGATCATAATTCATCCACTACGGTGCTCTGATTTTATTGTATGTTTCTTTTCTTCTTTCGCCTTTACATAATCAAGTTAAATACTGAAGTTCATCACCTTGTTTAGCCTTTGTTCCTTTGAGGAGTTCTATCTACCAAGCATTGTTTCTTTGTTTTCAGGGGTTGACTCCATAGCCCTAGAAACACTATCTTTTGTCACGAGACCTGTTAAAATCTACCTTGAAGTTTAAAATCTAGCCATCAAGAAAAACAACTTGTCTAACAGAGATCAAGTCTTAGATAGAACCCTCTCTAGATTGGAAAGGCTAGTTTCAAGTCTTAAAGTTGGTTTGTAGGTTACTTTTATAGATTGTTTTTTCAGCCCAACAATTTACTGAGCATTAACACTGTCTCACACTTTAATCACACAGGAGCCGTAGTTATATTGGATGAGAGGCTTGGGTGGCTTTTAAAATTTTTCCCAAGGCCGAGGACTAATGGTTAGGTTATTTAAAAACTGACTTCCTATATGAACTCGCTTAGGTTTATTTGTTTATTTGTTATTTATTTATTTTTTTCTTACACCTCATACTACAAGTTTAATAAGGTACATTAATGTTTTGAAATTTAAATTTTAGGTTTTTTAAGAGTTAATATTTTGAAATTTAGATTTTAGGTTCTTTAAGAGTTTGAATTGGAAATGTATTTATCAAATTCATTGATTATCTTTTTATTTGTATGCGTAAGCTATGTTATTTTGGCGAGCAACAATAATCATATACATTTTAACGACCTCTTGTATCCAATGGTTTGGTTTCTCTCTCCCTCCTAAATCTAAGTCTTTTATTTTAATCTAAATTTTTTAAATCCTCCACCCAACCAAAGAATGCAATCAATGGGACCTCTTGTATCCAATGGTTTGGTTTTCCTCTCCGTCCGAAATCTAAGTCTTTTATTTTAATCTAAATTTTTTAAATCCTCCAGGCAACCAAAAAATGCAATCAATGGTGAGCAATAAGAATCATATATCTCTTAATGACCTCTTGTATCCAATTGTTTGGTTTCACTCTGCCTATGAAATCTAAGTCTTTTATTTTAGTCTAAATTTTTTAAATCCTCCACCCAACCTAGGAATCCAATCAACAGTAACTGGGGAAAACAAAATCGTGACACAAGGGTTGCTTGATAGTGGGAAGATCACCCCAGAAACACTAAATTCAACGGTAAATCAAATAGAAGTTACAAACATAATTTGGCATCCTCTTACAATCCAACTCTGCCTATGAAACCAATGGAGGTTCCAAATAGTCACGGAATGTGTGCGCACACAAAGTATTCAGTCATATTTACATTTCTCAATATTTTTTATTTCATCCTTATTTTACATCGTCCATTGGAATATCGTTTATTTTTGCTTTTTTTACATTCTCAATTATCTGAGTGTTGAGGAGGCAGATCTTTAAAATGGTTTTCTCTTTTTCTTTAATATGATATGGAACCTATTTTTCCTTGTTCTAGTAAGACAATGGCACATGGATTTGACACTCCTTTCATGTTGAGTCTTGTTCTAAACACAACAAAGTGGAACATTTTCTTATATACTCTGTAATACCATGATGTTTAATTGTGTTAAAAACAAACGTGAATACGTGGTCATTCCAAACAGGGAGCAAAACTAAGAAATTCACTATTGAAATCTTATAAGTATATCTGAAATGAGGGCACCTTATATTGATGATAATCGCATATATTTAAAGGAGAAAAATGAATTTTCTTGGGAGTATACGAGTTTCTGGTTACAATCCCATAAAATCAAGAATCCACTCTCATAAGCACGAATGACACATTGCATGAATCAAAGATTTAAATATAACCCCTACTGTGTAATACCATGCTATTTACTTAATTGTGTTAGAAACAAACGTGAGTACGTGGTCATTTCAAACGAGGAGCAAACCTAAAAAAATCACTATTGAAATTTTATCAGTATATCTGAAGATTGAAATGAGGACCGTATATTGATGATAATCGGATATATTTAAAGGAGAAAAATCAATTTTCTAGGGAGTATACGAGTTTCTGGTTACAATCCCATTATTATATTATTACATGAATCTAAGATTTAAATATAACCTGTAATGCTTAATGCCCACTCAATGGTGTAATTAATGTAAGAGTTTTTAGTTCCCTCGTTGGGTAATAAGTTTATATAAACTTATATTATATTATTACATAAATGTAGTAAGTTTATTAATATGTTACATTATTATATTATTAATAAATATTATTACTCTAACTATTATTATAAACTTAATATTAAATTTGATTAATAAAAGAGTTTATATTAAATAATGTGTTAAGAGTTTTAATAATATTTAATAATAATGTCTTTTTAGTATTAGTTTTTAATAATATTTAATAATGAGTTTATATTAGTTTTAGTGAAATTTAATAATAATGTAATAATATTAAGTTTATATTAATAAACTTTGTTGGGTAATAGGTTTATATTAATAAAAGAGTTTATCACAACAATATCATGCTAATATCTTAAACATTATATTAATAAAAAATTAATATAATATATTAAGCATTATTATCACAACAATACTATGTTAATGTCCTATATAGCTTGAGTGGGTTTAATGGTTAAGAACATGTGTTTCCTTTTAAAAGGTCATAGGTTCAAATCTAGATGGGGTAAGATATGTATACCTTTGTAGACTTTAACTAGAGTTATTACATTATTTATAATGTTTTATCAATATTGTTTTGTTAATGTTTAATAATAACTTAATAATGTATTATTACATAATATATTAATAATGTATTGATGTATTACTACAGTTATGAAATAATGTTTTATTAATGTATTACTATTTTAATAATCTATTATTACTTTATGTAAAAATGTTTTATCAATATATTAAATATATTAATAGTTAAGATATTAATAATAGTTAGTAATAATGTATTGATGTATTATTATATTTATGTAATAATGTTTTATTAATGTATTATTATTTTATATAAAAATGTTTTATTAATATATTAATAATTAAGATATTACTAATAGCTAGTGATAATTATAAGAGAAAAAATCACTATTGAAATATTATTAGTATATCTTAAATAAGGAAAACATATATTGATGATAATGCCATATATTTAAAGGAGAAAGATTACAATCCCATAAAACCAAGGATGCACTCCCATAAGTATGAATGGCACATTGCATGAATCTAAGATTTAAATATAACATGTAATGCTTAATACCCACTTAGTATAATTAATGTAAGAGTTTTTAGTTCCTTGATACCTCGTTGGGTAATAAGTTTATATAAACTTATATTATATTATTATATAAATGTAATAAATTTATTAATATGTTCTATTATTACATTTATATTGTTAATATAAAACATTATTAATAAATATTATTATTCTAACTATTAATATAAATTTAATATTAAACTTGATATCGAGTTTATATTAATAAAAGAGTTTATATTAAATAATGTTTTAAGGGAATTTTAGTAATATTTAATAATAATACCCTATTAGTTAGTTTTTAGTAATATTTAATAATGAGTTTATATTAGTTTTAATAAAATTTAATAATGTAATGTATCAATATATTATCACATTATTTAATATAAATAATATTTAATATAAACTCTTTTAATACATTCTTTAACTTATTAAATGAGTTTTAGTAATATTTAATATAATAATGTTTTATATTAGTAATGTAATAATATTAAGTTTATATTTATAAGTCTTGTTGGGTTAAGTTTATATTAATAAAGAAGTTTATCACAACAATATTCTACTAATACCCTAAACATTATATTTATAAAAATTTAATATAATATAGTAAGCATTATTATCACAATAATACCTTGTTAATGCTCTATACATTAATGTAATGTATTAATGTATTATCACATTATTATTAATCCACGTAAATAGGTGTAGGACTAGGGTTATTACATTAGTAATAATGTTTTATTAATGTTTAATAATAACGTATTAATGTATTACTACATAATGTATTAATATTGTATTGATGTATTACTACATTTATGTAATAATGTTTTATTAATGTATTAATACTTTAATAATCTATTATTACTTTATGTAATAATGTTTTATCAATGTATTAATAGTTAAGGTATTAATAATAGTTAGTGATAATGTAATAATGTATTACACGAGTTGCAATGTGATGAACATAGCCATGTGGTCACAATGTGATGAACTTAAATGGATGTCTCAACGTGACGAGTATATCCATGTCATCGCAATGCAACGAACATATCCTCGTTTTGCAATGTGATGCACAAATCCTAACGTTGCATTGTGACAGACATTTCCAATTGTCGCAATGAGACAAACTCTACCCCTGGTCAGAATATGATGTACATAACCCAATGTGGGAATGTGACAAACATAGACCAACATTGCAATAAGACGAACATTTTTCGATGTCGCAATGTGACGAACATAACCCACTATCGAACTATGAAAAAACTATTCCAACGCCATAATGTGACCAACAGAAGCTCTTCGTTGTAATTTGATGACCATAACGTTATGATGTGATCTTATGAACAAAATATTATGTCACAATGTGACGAACAAAACCCGATGTTGCAATGTGACAACCAAAAGATTATCAACATTGCAATGCAGTAGAGCCACAGTAAACTATGGTTAGACACAATCAACATGGCCCACCATAATCAAATCCACATGGTCAACGAAGGTAAACCATGGGCATGGTCGACCATTAAAAACCCTCCTCAACCATAGTCAACCATGGTCATGGTCAACCACCATTGACCATAGTCAACCTTTCCTTCCCAAAGTCAATAAGGTCTACCAAAGTTAGCCATGGTCATGGTCAACCATGATCATTGTCAAATAATGTATTAATGTATTAATATTTTAATAATGTAGGTCATGGTCAACCACTACAGATTGTCAAATAATGTATTACCGTATTATTTTAATAATGTATTGTTAATGTATTTCATCATTGAATGTATTTATTAATGTATTATTACTTTAATAATGTATTAATTACTTTAACAATGTATTAATTAATTAATACATTACTTTATCAATGTATTAATTAATAAATACATTACATTATTAATGTATCAACTAATTAATACATTATATTATACATTAATGTAAAATAATACTTTAATTTATACATTACATTGATGTATTAATATTTTAGTAATATATTGTTACTTTATTGATGTATTATTTTATTAATGTTTTAATGTCATTCATAATCATCACCATAATAAACCATGATATATTTATTAAGGTATTAATACCTTAATAATGTATTTATTAATATATTAATACTTTAATAATCTATTATTTTAATGTATTACTTTATTAGTGTATTACTTTAATGTGTTATATTTTACATTAATGTATTAATACTTTAATTCATACATTACATTAAAGTAATGTAATAATGTATTGCTTTTTTTTTTTGTAAGTAAGAGATTTTATATATAAAGGGTTTTCAAAGCCAGACCAGGGGTACAAAAACTTGAAAACAACTACGCTGTAGTTACTGAACTGCCCCAATAGAGGGGAAACCAGTTCAGCCAGTCGGGAAGTCTAGCAGTTTACAACCTAACAGTCTTAGAAAACATAACTAAGCTGACTAAGCTACAACTAAGAAAAGAAAGTAGTAAAGATAACCAAACCCCTGTGGGGTCAGACACTTGGCGAGTAACCTGGCCAGGTGGCTTGAGAGGCTGCGTGCCAAGGTTCCTCTTCGATGGGCGTCCCTTTTCCTTCCAGATGCATGTCAGTGTCCCCGTTGCTCTCGTCCATGTTGGTAGCTGGCAGGGTATCTCCAGGAGGACTGTATGCATGTAGGCGTGTAGCTGTCGCAGCCTCCGAGTCCTCATACGTGACCTGCTCCACAACGACCCCTGCTGAACATTGCATCTGAGCATTCCTATCGTCTCCCTCTTCATGGGGTGCCTCTGCTGAAGCCGCACCTTCAGGAGTGGAAGGGAAAGCATCCTGGAGGGTGGAGAGGATCTGGAGGATGGTCGAGGTCTTCCCATCCATGAGCTTCAGTAGGAATTGGAGGTCCTCCATGCCCTGACGGAGCTCGAAGACCAGTCCAAAGAGAATGGCGAGGCAATCTTTCAACTTCGAATCAGGGATGAAGTTGGTGGACGAGTATGCCCTGTGTCGGGCACTTCTAAGAGGAGGTGGCGCCCCCAAGGGTGGATGGGACTGGTTCTGGAACTCGATGGGACAGCCGGAAATCGCGAAAGAGAGCTCGACGAACTATCAGTGAGGACTAAGCATTCAAACCGGGAGGCTGGCGGGGTGGAGGAGGTGAGAGGTTCCATCTCGGGCTGCAGAGGCGGCTAGGAGAATGTGGAGGGAGAACCACGGGGAGAAGCAGAGGTACGGGGCCGAGGAGGATGCCAAGGAGAACCTCTTCATGGCCTTCCTCTTTGATGTGGCATAATGTGCTCCGGTTGAAGGCAGGAAAGAGCTAAGTGCCCCAGGCAAATGTGAAGAGCCTGGAGAGGGCCAAGGGCTGCGAACACCATGAGAGACCGGGATAAAACAGGTCATGAGAGGGGATGGAAAACATTTGCAGAGGGAGGAGCCATAGTAAGGTTGGTAAAAATAGTCAGGCACACCAGAGTTAATGGTGTTGCAGCGACGTGAAATCTATTAAATGCATGGTCGAGGCGACGGTAATTGACATGAGCCCAACACATGGCTCCCTGCCTTGTTGGCATGTCCTCTCTCTCGCTTCGCGCCAAGTGTCTCTCACTAACACCCCATCCGGGGGATGTAATAATGTATTGTTAATGTATTAATACTTTAATAATGGTTTACTAAATACATTAAGGTTAATGTATTGCCATTTTATTAATGTATTACTTTATTAATATTTTAATATATTAATACTTTAATAATGTATTTATTAAAAATATATGAATGTATTATTTTATTAAATTGATACATTAAAAAAATATTGTATTGTTAATGTATTAATATTTAAAAATGTTTAACTAAATATTTTAAGGTCAATGTATTTCTATTTTAGTAATTTATTAATGTATAAATTAATTAATACATTAATGTATAATTAAGTTATTAATGTATCAATATATTAATACTTTAGTAATGTATTTATTAAAAATGTATTAATGTATTACTTCATTAAATTAATACAACTTAAGTTGGCCTAATGGTTAAGAACATGTGTTTTCTCCTAAGAGGTCACAAGTTCAAATCCAAAGGGGGTAGGGTATGTATACCTCCACCTCCGTAGACTTTACCAGTCAAATCATTGGGCCGAGGGGGTCTCATACACCAATTTGGTGTCTAGCTTGCCTGTGACCTTAAAAATATCTTTAACATGGCTGGATTTTTTGTCCCCGTAGGTTTCGAACCGGTGACTTTAACATCACGGAGTGCCTTAACAAAACACTCCATCACCAACTATCCTACACCTCGGGGATTATTATTATTATTAATACATTACAATGTATATTAATGTATTAATGTCATGACCATAAGAAATGATGATATATTTATTTATGTATTAATACTCTAATAATGTATTTATTAATGTATTAATAATTTAATATGTTACATTATGCATTAATTTATTAATACTTTAATTTATACATTGCAATAAAGGAATCTCATAATATATTATTATATTAATACTTTAATAATGTTTTATTAAATACATTATATTTCTACTTTATAATGTATTGATATATAAATTAGTTAATACATTATATTATTAATTAGTTACTTTATACACTAATGTAAATTAATACATTACATTAATATATTAATATATCATTACATTATTAATATATTAATCAATTAGTCTGTATACTTTAATGCATTTATTTTTATTAAAAGAAATGCATTTAATGCATGCATTAATTAATGTATTTATTAAAAAAACTGCATTTATTAATTCATTTAATGTATTTATTGTATTATTAATGCATTACTTTATTATTGTATTAATAATTTAGCAATGAATTAATGTAATAATTAATTAGTACATTACATTATTATTATATTCATCAATTAATCAATTAATAGGTTACATTGTATACTAATAATGCAAATCAATACTTTAATTTATACATTAATATAATGCATTAATGTATTACATTATTACATTATTATTATATATTACATTAATGTAATAATTAATTAATATATTAATGGTCGAGGGCATGTCAGTTGTCAACTAGCAACAACCACTTTATAAAAGTGGTTGATATACGCTGATCGGCGCCATTAATTTAGAAAAGTGAAAAATGACGATGATGACGTATATCAACCACTTTTATAAAGTGGTTGTTGCTATTGATATTCTTTTCACATGTGTACAACTAGACTGCACAAGATTAGATGGAAACCAAATCAACTGTCACTTTCGCCCGTGTACAAACAATACAATGCACATGGATTGGAGGAAATTTCCAAATCGTTGGCCATGGTTGGGAATCATCAAAGTTATAAAAATGGTGAAATGCATTTCAGAACCATCAAATTCATAGATGATCGACACTTTAAATGATGGTCAGCATGTAAAAAATTCACATGCACCACAACTTGGCAATAATGGTGGACATGGCTAGATAAGATGCTCGACGTGTAAGAACTTTCACATCTGCTACAACTTTACAAGGAAGCAACACTGGTGCATCTCACCGTGTAAGAACTTTCACATTAGGTAAGATAAGATGCTCAACGTGTAAGAACTTTCACATCTGGTACAACTTGGGATGCATCACTATTATGATTGTTATTCAAGATGCTCAGCTGGGTTCTTTCACATTTGTTACAAATGTACAATGAAGCAGCAAGCAAGGAGGCAACACTGGGATTATTTTTATTCAAAGTGTATGCTTTTGTGACTTGGGAATCAAGGGGCTGCAATCTAAATGTTCCAAAATGACAATTTTAACAACATAAAAAATCACAATTTCAACATCTAAAAATTGCAATTTTAAGCCTTTTGGAAGGTATTTGGATTGATCTAGAATCTCATAGAAAAAGGTATTTGATTGATTTAGAATCTCATACAGTAATATATGAGTAATATATCTGGCAATTTCAGGGATACATCATTTCCTAGATTTTGAGTGAAATTGTTAGAAATTGGGTGTTCCCACATGCATTCTAATTCAACCGACAAAATGATTACAACATAGTAGTTGTACGAATCATGCAGAAGGTGGTGGAAACCTGTATCGACCATGAAAAAAATATCTAATATGGTGAGCCTTATTTCTTGGATAGAGTTGAAATTTAATAGTATATTATCCAAAACTTTGAAAATTTTCAAGTTCCACCAATGATCCTCTATTTTAAAAA
>SNQJ01S0008441.1:127146-164342 GCA_010110895.2 Picea sitchensis | reverse complement strand
GAAAAGACAACACTCACCCCAATGAAGCCAAAACAAATCTCCTACTCTAATCAAACAAATAGTTTTGAAATTTTAAACCCAAGCAATGATAAGGAGGATGAAAAACCACTATTAGTGACCCACAATCTAGAAGAAATTGCAAAGGATCCTCGATGAAGATGAAGAGAATGTTAAAGAGACACCCTTGGAAAATGGCATCCCCAAAATCGAAGGAGATATCCCATCATATACAAACATTCCTCTCGAGAAAACCCCCCTCTCCTTTATTTCCTACCTGCTCACCCAAAGCAAAAAGTCAAAGGAAGAGTTAAGGGCCATCGGGCCTGGAATTTCAAATATATTTTGCCTGTCAAATGAAAATTTGATGATGGTTGTTTGTTTTTCATGCCTGTTATTTAAGGTTTTGAGAAAATTTACGTGTGTCTATTTTTTGTATGTTGTTATAGGGAAATTTTACCCTCTAAATTTTCCATCTTTTCTAAATTTTGACTACACAATTTTCAACAATTAAAAAAAACACATTCATAATAATAAACATGCTAATTTATGTGATATAAATTATATTATCAAAACAGATACTGTAAAATAGTAGGAGTGAAATATCAAAACAAATAATCCTAACTGTTACACATGATCTAAAACACCTCACTGCAAATAAAATAAATTTGATTCTTGTGAGGTAACACTTGAGTTTATATGAATATAGAAATTATATTCCATGCTAAGTAAACAATAAATAAATAATAAATAAACGAAGTTCAACAAATAAATAATAAATAAACAAAGTTTGATTCATCCAACTAATTTTGAAATGAGAAATGCCAAGAGAAAGCAAGGCAAGGTGTACCAGTTGTATCTTTGATGCCGAGAAGTTGGGTCAGTATCTAAGGGGATGGGACAACGCTTTCAACCTTTGATACAAGGACATTACCTCATTCCTCTGTGTCTTCTGGTCGGATACAAGGCATTTAGAGAAAAATGTTGAGAGGAAACACCTTTTTAAGGGCCTTCCATGTTTATATGAAAATAAGTCAGATGATTCATTTATAGAACTGTGCGAAAACAATAACTTCAATTAAAATTATAAAAAGAGCACACTCACCATAAATAAGTTCTCTATTGCCCAAAATTAAAATGGAGCACAATCACAAATTTGTTGGAATTTGAGGCAACTATTTTCACAGAGAAAAGGTGAGGGCATATATTGAGTGATAGCAGACCACTGTATAATTTGCACACTGCACTAACATGGGCATTGCATTCACTTGGGAATCGAAGAACTGGTTAATGTGAATAAAACTGAAATGAATGATTTAACATGCTATCTACCAAAAACAGACTCCAAAGTCCACCCTTATTTAACTTTACCATCACCATTCAACTTCATTAATTAACACCAAGAACATCCCATTGTAATTTATCGCTCCAATTGCTCCAAAGGCTCCCTATTACTTGGTATGGTGTTAAATTGTGTTGCATACAACCTATTAAAAACACTCACAAATAAAATATGTAACCAAATCATCAAATCAAGACTCTCTAGTTGTATTATGTCATCAAATCAAGATTGTCTCGTTGTATTATGAGGCATTATTTCTTTTTGATCATATAAGTTAAACCCTCCTTGCGTGTAAACTGCATGGCACCTACAACTTACTAAAATTTATGATGGGTAACTTAAATTGTTAGATAAATCATTATTTATTTTTGATCATATAAGTTTAGGTGTTGTGTAAATATTCAACTTTTTGATATTTTTCACCAAAATCCAGGGAAATATATTTTCACCTACAACCTATTAAAATTTTATTACGGATAACTTAAATTATTAAATGTCAAATATACCGTTTGAATTTTTATATATCTGTCTATGTTAACGTGTCATTGTTATGATTACATGCAAAATACATTCTCAAACTCAAAATACGCCCTACGAGACGTCGAATTCCAGGCCATCAAAGATAGAGTAATCGACCCTTTCGCTAAAGTGGAAGCACCCAACATTGTTTTTTCAACTCTCTTTTCTCTTTTAACGTGATGTGGCCGACCATCATGATATTCTTCTTGGTGCATGGGGTCAACATGAACTCTTGAATTCAGAGAAAAAGAAAACCAAGTACACCAACTGCAGCAGAACGATTCTTTCTCTTTTAGTCGCTGCCAAATGGCCCACCATCAACCTCGTGAGGACCATCTCTTTGTGTGTGGGATCCACACGCTGAATTTGTAGTGTGACACACATTCAGATAAATGAAAGTTAAGATAATATGTACACGACCATCATTATGCTATAGGCGTCTTCCTTATTCGAATCGATGGTTTAATCCATCTTTTAATTACAAATTCCAATCTTATGGTCAACAATTAAAGATGTTGGCATATTCTTCATCTTACACTCAAATTAATGCATGAGATTTAATCTTCATAACTTTCTCGCACTTATAAATGCATCCGTTTACTTTTTTACTTTTTCACATTTACTTTTTAGGATTAAGAAATTACCAAGCCAAGTTTTCAATTGCCATGAACTATACTTATACAAATACCATCAAGATTACTTAGTTTTTAACATTTACATGTTAATTAACTTTTTACATTTACATGGTTTAAAGGTATGCCTTTAGACACTTCATGTTATATGGATTTCATCAATCCTGAATATTGAAATCGAAAAGTTGGAGCCGACATTCCTAGTGAGTATCTCCTAGAACCTTTTGAGAAACTTCTAAAGATAATCAGGAAATACTTCACCTGCGAGGGAAGATTCAACAAGGTGCATCCATACCACATCAGGTTATTGATGCATTTCACAGGGAGAAATCCCTTAAACTTACCTTTCTTCTTGTGTCGAAGCCTAGGAAAGATGGCAGACAATGTCTAGGCCAAAGTTGATCAGTCAGAGAACAAATTATTCCATTTTTCATTAATTAAGATGTTGGTGGTTGAAAAGCTGAGAAATTTGAACAAGCACTGGAATTCCTTTCTGATTTCGGCTAACATTATGAGAGACCCTAAAGGAGACATTCCTCTATCTGCTGAGACATCAACACTTCATAGTTCAGAGGCGAGAAGAGGATATGTTAATGAAAGAAGAAAAGGGAAAGAGATGGAAGACTCATCACTCAGTCAACCAACATTCCAGAAGAGAAGCAGGTCAAGATTTAGTGATAAAAATGAGGAGATCTAATCTCCCAGTAAACCGCACACCAGGTCCTATGACATCCCAGAAGAGAAGCATGTCAAAATTTAGTGATAAACTGAGGAGATTCAAGCTCCCAGTAAACCGTGAACCAGGTCCTCTGCTAGGAGATTTCCCATACCCACAATTCGGCTAGAGCTTGTTGAATGTGAAAACCAGGGAATTGATGAAAAGCAGGTGGAGTTAGGTGAGGAAAATGCAAATACTCATGAAGTGAAACAACTAAAGCAAGCTCAACATGTCATAGCCCAATTTTATCAATAAAATAGAGAAGTGAGAAGGCAACTAGAAGAATTTTTTTTATTGAAACACTAACATCACAGAGTCAAGCAGGTCAGATATCTCCTATCTCACCAACATCATGAGAAAATAATATAAATTGGCCTAAAAAGTAGCTTAGAGAGGCTCAAGATGTGATCATTCAGATTAGGGAGGAAAAACGGATATGAGAGGAAAGAATCATGGAACATTTCAAGGAATGAAGACCAGCGATCGACAATGCATGTGTAAATCTCTCTGGCACTCAATTAAAATTGAAAAAAATGTGGCTTTGTTGAGACAGATGAAGAATTTGAAAAGACAAATCTTGTCATTAAGAAGGACAAATAGGACCTTACAACTGCAAGTGACTTTGGACAAGGAAGCTACAGAAAAATTGGATGATCTCCTTCTTTGCATCCAACTGGATTCGCGTGCGCAACCTCTGCATGAAGATCCACTGCGCAAAATCACTGCGTAGATTTCACAACCAACAATTGCGCAACAGAAGCCAGAATCTACTGCACAACGGTGATAGTGTTGTCTAGCAATAGCATGATGATTCATCACAACCGTATGATTGTGATTTGCCTAAATAATTTATGATTGTAAAAAGCATCCCAGATAGTTTATGATTTCCAGATCGACTTTCCTATTTTTGATAATTTTTGTAAAGGTTGTTTTTCTCTTTGAAAACAACTAGATCCACAACTCTAGGAGATAGTAGTTTGATTCCTAGCAGCTTAGTGTAACTTTAATTTCTATATATAGGGACTATTTTTATGTAAAAAGGGGGGCACGCAGTAAAAACTATAGATATTTTAATCCTCTGTGTAATTTCCCGAATCTAAAGAAATACAAATGCAGAAGTCCTGAGTTTCTTAAGAAAAAGATTCGAATGGTGATGCTTTGAAGCTTGAACCTTTCCTTGTATGTATTTCATGTGTATTAATATTCATTTGCACTTCTCTTCTGTTTGAGTTGGTAAATTTTAAAGTCCAGAATTCATGTAAGTGGTGCTCTAGACTGAACCGATTTAAATTTTATCTGTCTTCTCAGCTAAGATCAGAATTCATCCACTGTGGTGCTCTGATTTCATTGTATGTTTCTTTTCTTCTTTCGCCTTACATAATCAAGTTAAATACTGAAGTTCATCACCTTGTTTAGCCTTTGTTCCTCTGAGGAGTTCTATCTACCAAGCATTGTTTCTTTGTTTTCAGGGGTTGACTGCATAGCCCTAGAAACACTATCTTTTGTCACCAGACCTGTTCAAATTTACCTTGAAGTTTAAAATCTAGCCATCAAGAAAAGCAACTTGTCTAGCAGAGATCAAGTCTCAGAGAGAGCCCTCTCTAGATTGGAAAGGCTAGTTTCCAGTCTTAAAGTTGGTTTGTAGGTTACCTTTGTAGATTGTTTTTTCATCCCAACAATTTACTCAACGTTAACACTGTCTCACACTTTAATCACACAGGAGCCATAGTTATGTTGGATGAGAGGCTTGGGCGTCTTTTAACATTTTTCCTGGCCGAGGACTAATGGTTAGGTTATTTAAAAACTCACTTCTTATATGAACTCGCTTAGGTTTATTTGTTTATTTGTTTATTTATTTATTTTTTGCTTACACCTCATACTACAAGTTTAATAAGGTACATTAATGTTTTGAAATTTAAATTTTAGGTTTTTTAAGAGTTAATATTTTGAAATTTAGATTTTAGGTTCTTTAACAGTTTGAATTGGAAATGTATTTATTAGATTCATTGATTATCTTTTTATTTGTAGGCGTAAGCTATGTTATTTTGGCGAGCAACAAGAATCATATACATTTTAACGACCTCTTGTATCCAATGGTTTGGTTTCTCTCTCCCTCCTAAATCTAAGTCTTTTATTTTAATCTAAATTTTTTAAATCCTCCACCCAACCAAAGAATGCAATCAATGGGACCTCTTGTATCCAATGGTTTGATTTTTCTCTCCCTTTGAAATCTAAGTCTTTTATTTTAATCTAAATTTTTTAAATCCTCCACGCAACCAAAGAATGCAATCAATGGTGAGCAATAAGAATCATATACCTCTTAATGACCTTTTGTATCCAATTGTTTGGTTTCACTCTGCCTATGAAATCTAAGTCTTTTATTTTAGTCTAAATTTTTTAAATCCTCCACCCAACCAAGGAATGCAATCAACAGTAACTAGGGAAAACAAAATCGTGACACAAGGGTTGCTTGACAGTGGGAAGATCACCCCAGAAATACTAAATTCAACGGTAAATCAAATAGAAGGACAAACATAATTTGGCTGGAAATAAAAATAGTAGCAGATGAACAAGTGTCAGGGTAACAGTGGTAGCAATCCTCTTACAATCCAACTCTGCCTATGAAACCAATGGAAGTTCCAAATAGTCATGGAATGTGTGCGCACACAAAGTATTCAATCATATTTACATTTCTCAATATTTTTTATTTCATCCTTATTTTACATCGTCCATTGGAATATTGTTTATTTTTGCTTCTTTTACATTCTCAACTATCTAAGTGTTGAGAAGGCAGATCTTTAAAATGGTTTTCTCTTTTTCTTTAATATGATATAAAACCTATTTTTCCTTGTTCTAGTAATAATAATAATAATAATCTATTTTTAAGGTCACGGCCAAGCCAACACACCAAATTGGTGTATGAGACCCCCTTGTTTGTGGGACAAGGGACCCCCCTCCGCCCAGCGATTTGATTGGTAAAGTCTACGAAGGTATACATACCCTACCCAATGACACATTGACACATGGAGTTGACACTCCTTTCATGTTGAGTCTTGTTCTAAACACAACAAAGTGGAACATTTTCTTATACACTGTGTAATACCATGGTGTTTAATTGTGTTAAAAACAAACGTGAGTACGTGGTCATTCCAAACGAGGAGCAAAACTAAGAAATTCAATATTGAAATCTTATCAGTATATCTGAAATGAGGGCACCTTATATTGATGATAATCGCATATATTTAAAGGAGAAAAATGAATTTTCTTGGGAGTATATGAGTTTCTGGTTACAATCCCATTATTATATTATTACATGAATCGAAGATTTAAATAAACCTGTAATGCTTAATGCCCATTCAATGGTGTAATTAATGTAAGAGTTTTTAGTTCCCTCGTTGGGTAATAAGTTTATATAAGCTTATATTATATTATTACATAAATGTAGTAAGTTTATTAATATGTTACATTATTATATTATTAATATAAAATATTATTAATAAATATTATTACTTTAATTATTAGTATAAACTTAATATTAAATTTGATTAATAAAAGAGTTTATATTAAATAATGTATTAGAGTTTTAGAAATATTTAATAATAATGCTCTTTTAGTATTAAAACTAATATTTAATAATGAGTTTATATTAGTTTTAATAAAATTTAATAATAATGTAATAATATTAAGTTTATATTAATAAATTTTGTTGAGTAATAAGTTTATATTAATAAAAGAGTTTATCACAACAATAATATATTGTTAATACCTTAAACATTATATTAAAAAAAAATTAATATAATATATTAAGTATTATTATCACAACAATACTATGTTAATGTTCTATACAGCTTGAGTGGGCCTAATGGTTAAGAACATGTGTTTCCTCTTAAGAGGTCACATGTTCAAATCTAGAGAGGGATAGGGTATGTATACTTTAATAGACTTTACCAGACAGGACTAGAATTATTACATTAATAATAATCTTTTATTAATATTTAATAATAACTTATTAATGTATTACTACATAATATATTATATATTAATAATATATTGATATATTACTACATTTATGTAATAATGTTTTATTAATGTATTACTATTTATGTATTAATGTTTTATCAATATATTAATAGTTAAGACATTAATAATAGTTAATGCTAATGTATTGATGTATTAATAATAAACATGTTTTATCAATATATTAAATATATTAATAGTTAAGATATTAATAATAATTAGTGATAATGTATTGATGTATTACTATATTTATGTAATAATGTTTTATTAATGTATTATTATTTTAATAATTTATTATTATTTTATATAAAAATATTTTATTAATATATTAATAATTAAAATATTACTAATAATTAGTTATAAGAGAAAAAATCACTATTAAAATATTATTACTATATTTTATATATTTAAAGGAGAAAGATCAGTTTTCTAGAGAGTATACCTGGTTACAATCCCATAAAACCAAGAATGCACTCGCATAAGCATGAATGGCACATTGCATGAATCTAAGATTTAAATATAACATGTAATGCTTAATGCCCACTTAGTGTAATTAATGTAAGAGTTTTTAGTTCCTTGATACCTCGTTGGGTAATAAATTTATATAAACTTATATTATATTGGGTAATAAGTTTATATAAACTTATATTATATTATTACATAAATGTAATAAGTTTATTAATATGTTTCATTATTATATTTACATTGTTAATATAAAACATTATTAATAAATATTATTACTTTAATTATTAATATAAATTTAATATTAAACTTAATATCCAGTTTATATTAATAAAAGAGTTTATATTAAATAATGTTTTAAAGAAGTTTTAGTAATATTTAATAATAATACTTTATTAGTTTTTAGTAATATTTAATAATGAATTTATATTAGTTTTAATAAAATTTAATAATAATATTTAACAATACTCTAAAGATTAATATAAATAAATAATATTATATTATCACATTATTTAATATAAACTCTTTTAATACATTCTTTAATGTATTAAATGAGTTTTAGTAATATTTAATAATAATGTTTTATATTAGTAATATATATGAGAGCATGCAATAATATTAAGTTTATATTTATAAGTCTTGTTGGGTAATAAATTTATATTAATAAATAAGTTTATCACAACAATATTCTACTAATACCCTAAACATTATATTAATAAAAATTTAATATAATATAGTAAGCATTATTATCACAATAATACTTTGTTAATGCCCTATACATTAATGTAATGTATTGATGTATTATCACATTATTATTAATCCACGTAAATAGGTTTAGGACTAGGGTTATTACATTAGTAATAATGTTTTATTAATGTTTAATAATAACGTATTAATGTATTACTACATAATGTATTAATAATGTATTGATGTATTACTATATTTATGTAATAATGTTTTATCGATGTATTAATACTTTAATAATCTATTATTACTTTATGTAATAATGTTTTATCGATGTATTAATAGTTAAGGTATTAATAATAGTTAGTGATAATGTAATAATGTATTAATACTTTAATAATGTATTACAGGAGTTGCAATGTGATGAACATAGCCATGTGGTCACAATGTGATGAACTTAAATGGATGTCTCAGTGTGACGAGTATATCCATGTCATTGCAATGCAACGAACATATCCTCGTTTTGCAATGTAATGCACAAATCCTAACGTCGCATTGTGACAGACATTTCTAAATGTCACAATGAGACGAACTCTACCCCTAGTCACAATATGATGTACATAACCCAATGTGGGAATGTGACAAACATAGACCAACATTGCAATAAGACGAACATTTTTCGATGTCGCAATGTGACGAACATAACCCACTATCGAACTATGAAAAACCTATTCCAACACCATAATGTGACCAACATAAGCTCTTTGTTGTAATTTGATGACCATAACGTTACGATGTGATCTTATGAACAAAATATTATGTCACAATGTGACGAACAAAACCCGATGTTGCATTGTGACAACCAACAGATTATCAACATTGCAATGCAGTAGAGCCATAGTAAACTATGGTTAGACACAATCAGCATGGCCCACCATAATCAGATCCACATGGTCAATGAAGGTAAACCATGGGCATGGTCGACCATTAAAAACCCTCCTCAACCATATTCAACCATGGTCATGGTCAACCACCATCAACCATAGTCAGTCTTTCCTTCCCAAAGTCAATAAGGTCTACCAAAGTTAACTATGGTCATTGTCAAATAATGTATCAATGTATTAATATTTTAATAATGTATTGTTAATGTATTTCTACTTTAATAATGTAATTATTAATGTATTATTACTTTAATAATGTATTAATTACTTTAGCAATGTATTAATTAATTAATACATTACTTTATCAATGTATTAATTAATAAATACATTACATTATTAATGCATCAACTAATTAATATATTATATTATACATTAATGTAAAATAATACTTTAATTTATACATTACATTTATGTATTAATGTATTAATACTTTAATAATATATTGTTACTTTATTGATGTATTATTTTATTAATGTTTTAATGTCATTCATAATCATGACCATAAGAAACCATGATATATTTATTAAGGTATTAATACCTTAATAATGCATTTATTAATATATTAATACTTTAATAATCTATTATTTTAATGTATTACTTTATTAGTGTATTACTTTAATGTGTTATATTTTACATTAATGTATTAATACTTTTTTTTTTTTGTAAATAAGAAGTGTGTAAGTATATTAAGAGCCTTCAAAATCTGAAGCAGAGTAGAAAAATACATAGATGACCAAGCTGCAGTTACTGGACTGCCCCAGCCATGGGGAAACCAGTCCAGCCAGCCCATCCAAACCACTAGTCATACCAGTCATAAGTTAAAAGAGTAATCATACTATTTATCACCTAAGACCTAGAACCTGAATCGACTGGCAAACACTAAAGGTTTAAACACCTGGTAGGTAGCCGGACCACGTGGCGTGAAGTCCTCCTGGCCAGGGCTCTTCCTCAATATACGTCGGCCCATCGTCCCATTGCTTTCCACCTTCCTCGTTGCACTCAGCTCCCTTGACGTCGTCCTCGCGCGCTTCCTTCTTTCGGCCTGTTTCTACTGGACTCTGCATCTTGCGTTGATCTCCACCCTTAGCAGCCTCGGGTTCCTCCATTGGACTGGTTTCGGCAGAATCCGAGAATAAAGCCTCGTGCAGGGATGAGAGAATTTTGAGAAAGCTCGACACCTTTGCGTCCGTAGCCTGTAGGTGATAATTTAAATCCGCTACCTCCTGCTTGAGTTCAAAAACCAGGTCCTGCAGTACAGACAGGCTTTCTTTGAATTGCGTTCTATCAAAGGACTCAGGGAAATGCGGACCTTCCCTCTTAGGCTCACCATGAAGAGAGGGGCCTCCGCCCATGTTACCCAGAGGGTCATGAAATGGCATGGGGTTAGAGGGATACACTAGGGGGTCTTGGGAAAGCCGCAGGATTGAAATTGGCGTTCGTGGAATTATAGCCATGGAATTGAACTACGGAGCTCGCAAAGAGACAAGAGGAGATTTAGTCTGCTGGCGTGGGGATGAATCAATGGAGGTCGAGTCAGGAGGCGTGATCGAGGGCCGTCGAGGCCTCCAGGGAGAGCCCCTCCTTGGTCTACCTCTGGGTCTAGTCATTGGATACTTGGTGCGGCTGGCCAGGGAAACTAAGACCACTCGGTGGAGGAGTATGGCAGGGACTGCCTCGCGCCAGTGGAGGAGAACAGAGATGAGCCTGTGCTGCGAAGGGATGAGCCCTGCAGCCAGCATACATAAATGCACCCTAAACATATTAAACCAGATCATTCGAATTCGCGGCGAAGGGGAAAGGACTGCCGCATAAATGCGCCTTCGCTTCATATTAAAAACCATTTAAGCTTCGGGCAGGGTGGTGGGCTGTGGCACAAGCCCATCATGTGGCGTCATGCCACGATGCCCAGTACCTTTGCCCAGCGCTTGCCACGTCGCACACTTTGACACCCCATCCGGGGAATGTATTAATACTTTAATAATAGTTTACTAAATACATTAAGGTTAATGTATTTCCATTTTATTAATGTATTACTTTATTAATATTTTAATATATTAATACTTTAATAATGTATTTATTAATGTATTAATACTTTAATAATATATTATTAATGTGTTATTTTATTAGTGTATTCATACTTTAACAATTTATTAATTACTAAGTATTAATATATTAATGTAATTAATACATTAATGTATTAATAATTTAATATGGTTACACTATACATTAATTTATTAATACTTTAATTTATACATTGTAATAATATATTGTTATTGTATTAATACTTTAATAATGTTTTATTAAATACATTATATTTCTATGATATATAAATTAGTTAATACATTACATTATTAATTAGTTACTTTATACACTAATGTAAATTAATACATTACATTAATATATTAATGTATCATTACATTATTAATATATTAATCAATTAGTCTGTATACTTTAATGCATTTATTAATATACACTTTAATGTTTTTATTAAAAAAATGCATTTAATACATGCATTAATTAATATATTTATTAAAAAAATGCATTTATTAATTCATTTAATGTATTTATTGTATTATTAATGCATTACTTTATTATTGTATTAATAATTTAGCAATGTATTAATGTAATAATTAATTAGTACATTACATTATTATTATATTCATCAATTAATCAATTAATATGTTACATTGTACACTAATGTAAATCAATACTTTAATTTATACATTAATATAATGCATTAATGTATTACATTATTACATTATTATTATATATTACATTAATGTATTAATTAATTAATATATTAATGGTTGAGGGCATGTCAGTTGTCAACTAGCAACAACCACTTTATAAAAGTGGTTGATATACGCCGATCGACGCCATTAATTTAGAAAAGTGAAAAATGACGACGATCGACATATATCAACCACTTTTATAAAGTGGTTGTTGCTAGTGATATTCTTTTCACATGTGTACAACCAGACTGCACAATATTAGATGGAAACCACATCAACCGTCACTTTCACCTATGTACAAACAATACAATGCACATGGATTGGAGGAAATTTCCAAATTGTTGGCCACGGTTGGGAATCATCAAAGTTATAAAAATGTTGAAATACATTTCAGAACCGTCAAATTCATAGATGATCGACACTTTACATGATGGTCAGCATGTAAAAAAAATCACATCCACAACAACTTGGCAATAATGGTGGACATGGCTAGATAAGATGCTCAGCGTGTAAGAACTTTCACATCTGCTACAACTTTACAAGGAAGCAACATTGGTACATCTCACTGCGTAAGAACTTTCACATCTGCTACAACTTTACAAGGAAGCAACATTGGTACATCTCACTGCGTAAGAACTTTCACATCTTGTAAGATAAGATGCTCAATGCATAAGAACTTTCACATTTGGTACAACTTGGGATGCATCACTATTATGATTGTTATTCAAGATGCTCAGTTGGGTTCTTTCACATTTGTTACAAATGTACAATGAAGAAGCAAGCAAGGAGGCAACACTGGGATTATTTTTATTCAAAGTGTACGCTTTTGTGACTTGGGAATCAAGGGGATGCAATCTAAATGTTCCAAAATGACAATTTTAACAACATAAAAAATCACAATTTCAACATCTAAAAATTGCAATTTTAAGCCTTTTGGAAGGTATTTGGATTGATCTAGAATCTCATAGAAAAAGGTATTTGGATTGATCTAGAATTTCATAGAGTAATATATGAGTAATATATCTGGCAATTTCAGGGATACATCGTTTCCTAGATTTGGAGTGAAATTGTTAGAAATTGGGCATTCCCACATGCATTCTAATTCAACCGACAAAATGCTTACAACATAGTAGTTGTACCAAACATGCATAAGGTGGTGGAAACCTGTATCGACCATGAAAAAAATATCTAATATGGTGAGCCTTATTTCTTGGATAGAGTTGAAATTTAATAGTATATTATCCAAAACTTTGAAAATTTTCAAGTTCCACCAATGATCCTCTATTTTAAAAAATTTCATAGTTCTACATGGTGTTGGTCAAGTTTCAAGTTCCATGCAATAACCTTTCACTTCAAGGTTCCCAAGTAGCATATTCAAGGAAAGTATATCCCAGAAAAATGGGTTTCCTTCTAAGACAAGGTTTACATATATATTTGTGAGCCCCCTTAGAGCATGCTCAAAGCACAAGCATAGTGCTCCTGCATGCATTTGTACTGCACTCACCATAAGAGTGCACTTGAAGTCAAATGATGGATATCCATAGCACATTTGTACTACGAAAAGTGTAATGATGGATGCACAAGGGACATAGGACAAGGGAAAAATACAAAGATAGTGCACCCCAGGTGAACCTATGGCAAGGACGGTACAAACACACTTTCGAGCACCACCATTTCTCTCCAAGAAAACTCAGAGGGGGGGCTCGTTTGTAGGTTTATTATCTGACATGCTTTAGGAGGCCAACGACTTGTAATGTAAAGGTTTCAAATGTTTATGTCAACATTTAACAGTATATGGGTTTCCCCTTATGACAAGAGGGCTTAACACTTGCCAAATTGGTCCAAGTGGACAATGGAGTTGAATCGAGAGAATCATGAACCACATGTCACCGATAATGGTGTAGAATCAATATAAAATTTGTGATTTGAATTCGAGCAGAGTGGTTGACTAAATCAAAATTATAGACTTTTTGATGGTCATAGTCTAACTGTTCTATGTTTTTGCCTTTTTCCAATGATATTTTATGTTTAATTTTTCCCTAAATCCGGTGAGAATTTGTTGGATATACTGATTTGAGTTGTTAATTCTCTATAATCCGAGTGCTCCGGGTGTTTTTTTGCACACTGAATCCATTTCTAGATTCATAAATGCAATTTAAACAACATAAAATTGTGATTTCATGCATATTTATGTCATCAGATTCTAGCATAAAGGGACAAAATGTAGGACAGTTAGACAACACCTTTTTAATGTCATGGGACATAATATAAGCCAAGGGAAAATAAAAAGCATCAAGTTTCATAACATTTATGGTAGTGTATCCCTACATACACACTATTGTATGAATATGTGCTCATACATTGCCATAAATGTTTTGCAATTTGGTTCTTATTGCTTGCCTAAGCCAAGTGTTTAAACTAGTTCTACATGAGGATTGGATTGATCACAATCACTTCATGTTCCATGAGCATTTTGAGTGGAAGATTCTATAGGTCCCATAATTTAAGATCTCAACCCATTCATCAGGCAATGACCAAGTCATAAGGTTCTTGAACCTTGGCTATCAGAATATTAGGCCCCTCTAATGAAGAGTGTTGTGAACTTCTATTTGCAGTAGATGATACATTACTTTCATTTTCTAAATTAAGGAAGATCATTTGATAGTTATAAGCCAACCCTACTTTTTAGCACTGAACCATTGGCCAATGCATTTTAACCTAGAAAAATAAATCCCTATAGCAAACCCAATGTTGGTCCATCACTTTCATTTTCCACTCATTTTTCTGGGAAGATCCAACTTTCCAAGTGATAGGAAAAAACATAGACAAGTTTATTGATAAGGCAACACCAAAAAAATGTCAATGCATGTGCATGAATCTACACAAAATTTAACCCTGAGAAAGGTCTTCTAATTGAAATAAGGTTAAATCTAAATGATTGGTGTCTTATTTAGGCGCTAGATTACAAGTAGCTCCATAGGTGCAATAAGTTCCATGAATATGACCATTTTTCTATGCACTATAAGTAGGGGTGGCCTACTCCTCAGACTCAATCAAAATCAAAGAAACCAATGAAAATATTGAACAAGGGGGAGAAAAGACAACACTCACTTCAATGAAGCCAAAATAAAGGTCTTTCTCTAATGAAAAACCATTTTGAAATTTTAGACCCACGCAATGATAAGGAGGATGAAGAGCCATTATCAATGACTCACACTTGAGAAGAAGTTGCAAAATATCCTCGATGGGGATTAGGTGGTGATGAAGAGCATGCTAATTAGGATTTGGAAAATGATGTACCTGAAATCAAGGGAGAGACTCCATCCTATACAAGAGTACTTTGGAGAAAGCCTACCCCCCCTTATTTCCTCCCTGCTTACCCAAAGAAAAAATTCGAAGGAAGAGTTGAGGGCCATTAAATACAAAGCAATGGGATCTCAATTCTTATTAGCCAAATATGGCTAAGCATTGGGCACTCCAAACGAATCTTAAGCACATTTTTCAAATATATATTGCATTGCAAGCTATCCATGAAGCATTTTAAAATCTTACAAGTAATTAGATATAGGATTACATGAAAGAAAGAAATTTCATATCGATCCTCCATAGATCATATTAACAATGAAAATCATTGTGTACAAGTAGTAAGTCAATTCCATCCTTTGTACTAGGTTGTACGGGTATAGTCACAACCCTCCTCTCTATTCTTTGGAATGCAATTTTAATTGTTATTATAAATAAATAAAAATGGCATTGGCACAAAACATCTCCCACCACCTTGTAGAGGCATTGGCTTCATTTATGTTGTGTTAATGACATAACAATACATATTTTTATCTCAAATAAGGAAATTTAATATTTCTACACACTCCCTAAGGAATAACCCTAGCACAATGACATTAAATGATGTGGTTGGTGAACAACGATAAGAAATATAAAAACCAAAAGAAAGTTGTGGAAATGAAATATGTTCCAAAGTCTAGGAAGAGACAAGTGTAAAGGACACAATATGTTTTGCAATGAACAAACGCTCTTCATGGTCGATCTCCTTCATCCACTAGCTTACAGGTGAAATTATAGAAAAGGAATATTTCTATTTCTAGTGGAGATAAAAAATCAACCAATCTAAAGTAAACAAAACATTGAGAACAACAATCAACTCAATCTAGTCCATTGTTTCATTTTTTTATATAAAAAGGAATACCTACCCAAAACAATGAGTTTTTATTCCTATCACATAATTTAATGAGAAGGAAACACCCACATTGAGTACACTTTGGAATGAATTCATGACCCACCATGATATCAGTGATCAAGCCAAAACATAATTTCCTATTCTAGAAACATGTATTGGCATTTGCACTAGAGATATTAACAAAGGAAATAACAACTTTTGTGGTCTTAGTTGTCATCATCCAAGAAATGGATTTCTATCTAATAAAATAGGTCACTCAATCATAATTGAAATGACCAAGACATTCATGATTTGGGTTCGAACCAAGTGTTTATAATCAATGCCTTATATCGACGTCTAAAGGATCATATATATATTTGGTTGATTGCATAATAATAATAATAATTATTATTATTATTATAGGGTTACAGTCTAGTCATATACCCAATTGATGTATGAGACCCCCTTGTTTGTGGGACAAGGGCCCCCCTTAACAATATCATGCTTAACCCTATTAAGAACCTCTCCACCCTAAGAACATTTTCATCACCATTACCATTTATTGAAAACTAAAAGAGAGAATGGAGGAAGCTTCATATTTTCAAGCATGATCACTTAGCACATGCTCACAAGAAAATCTTGGCAATGTTCTTAATTAATGGTATTTGTAACCATTGAAGGAATCCATAACATAGATTTTGGTTAACTTCTCTTTATTATGTCATGTTAGTGTGTTGTGTATGGTAAATGATGTAAAATAGGGATTCATTCTCTCCTTTATCATTAGTTTGAGATCCCAAAGTTAGTGCCACCACCATAATTCATGGTCCTCCACTTCTAGGTAGAAACAAATCAATGCAATGGTAACAAACATTGCTACAAAAATAAGGATAACAAATGTAATGATGTGGATGTTTTGATGTGTGTCAAGGGGCCAAAAGTTCACCATTCCTATATTTAATTTGGTGCTTAAATATGAACGATGATTGTAGCAAGACCCTTTCTATGAGGAAGAACCATCACACCAATTTTTAAGAAGATGACAATGTTGAGACTCACAAAAATAATAAGAGGACGGGGGGGATTGATATTGTATCAATTTTTCAATTTTCTTTTCTTTCAACGATTAAAGTTGTTTTGAAGTGCGTACTTAATCACCAATGGATGAAGAAATCAAAACAACATAGAAAACATAGTACACGAGGATTTTTACATGGAAACCCAATGTGGGAGAAAACCATAGAACATATTTCTTTATGTTCTTCTGCAACCGCCAACTTACAATTTAAAAATTTTCATCTTGACAAGCACCCACCTGTCATAGATAACGAGGAAACCAATCCTCTCAGGCACCAACCTGTTACAAATGTTGAGGAATCCAATCCTCTCAGGCACCAATATGTTACAAATGATGAGGACTCCAATCCTATATGAGCTTCAACTCACCCTAGCACCACCTTGCCACCCTGTATTCAGTTTTCTCTAATGAAAAATTCCTTACACAACTAGACCTTTTTCAAGACTTTTTGCCTCAAATCTCCAGTTAAATTCTTTTTAACAGTTATAGGATCTTTTCCCACTTCTTCACCTCGACATTCATTCGATCATAGCACGTCCCTATTTATGATGTCTTTTCATTAGTTCCAATAATTATATGTGGATGCATAACAGTTATATTGTGGACATATCTTGACTAGATCAAAGTCCAGTTAGTTATATGTGGACATACTTCTATCTAAATTAAGTATATGGACACATAACAGTTATGTTGTGGACATATCTTGACCAGATCAAAGTTCAGTTAGTTATATGTGGACATACTTCTATCTAAATTAAGTATGTGGACACATAACAGTTATGTTGTGGACATATCTTGACCAGATCAAATTCCAGTTAGTTATATGTGGACAAAATTCTATCTAAATTAAGTATGTGGATACATAACAGTTATGTTGTGGACATATCTTGACTAGATCAAAGTCCGGTTAGTTATATGTGGATACACTTCTGTTCAAATTAAAATATTTCTTGTACAGTTACGGCTGAAAATTATTTGACTAAATCAAAAAGATCAAATCTTCCGATGAATGAGCTCCATCTCATCTCCAACAACATAACCTAGTCTTATTAGAGCATCTCCTTAAAATTGACACAACATTTCACACTCTGGTTTACAGAGCACCCACTGTGCAGATAGAATAGAAGTGAAAGATTCAATTCACAAGTCTTCATCCTATCACACTTGTTTTGCAGTGCGCTCACCCAGTCACCCCACCAAACTATGAGCGCTCCCCAATGACTCACTCACTAGACTACTAAACTTCCACTCGTTCCATCACATTCCACTCCATCGCTTGTCACACTGAATTCATCTTATTACACTCCACTGCATTGTTCATTTCACTGACTGAAGGCATCCTACATATTTTCTTCTGTGCAACTTTCACTTGTTTTGTTACAGTCCACTCCATTTCACCATCTTCATCTCATCACACTCCATTGGGTCATTTGTTGCACTAGATCAAGGCACCCAACAAATTTTCTTCTGCACCATTGATCATTTCATCCTTTGATCCTTCGGAACAATTTTGTTTTTATCCTTTCATGACTTCCTATGTCTGTCATTACGCTAGAACTGACAATATCCATGACCATTTTGACATCAATGACAACATATTCCCAACAAACTCCCCCCTTGTCATTGATGGCAACCAAAAGAGCCTTCTTCTCTATTCTGAAAGGTGATTGCCAAAACAATGGCCTTTATGCTAAGCTTCTCCCCCTTTCAATCACTACTACATATGGGTGGAAAAATCGATGTTGTACTTCGACAGTACGGATAAAATCGGTTGTATTGTCAGATTTTACTTGCATTTAATTTAATTTTTTTTAAAGACCCGACAGTCATCGAATATATGAAAAATGATACTATTGTCGGATATCCAATGGTTGACCAGGTCAACGATCATCGAATATTCGATGGTTGACCAGGTTAATGATGTATGTACCCATGTTTTACAAATTCAATATTTTTGTTTGTTAAGCAACGCCTCTTTGGTCAACATACGTCGGAAAGCCGATGAAAGTGCGAGACATAATTAAAAAAGTTTCAAATATTAAAGATGTTCGATGTTGTTTCTATACTATAGACGATTTGCAGAGGTTATAAGGGATATTTTTAGGTCAGAATACAAAAAAAAATGTATTTTGTTAATTGCATTACAAATAGTTAAACTATTAAAGTTGATTTTTTAAGATAACCATCATTGAAAGTTTGGTAAGGAAAAATGTCACATAAAATTCCTCCAGGAGGACCTCTTAAGTTGCAATGTGAGAAAAAGTTGCAAAATATTATTTAATCCACCTCTTAAGTTAAAAATAAGATTGGTTAATTCTTTCTTATATCTTTAATTATTAGTTTTCTTAAAAATCTAATAATATTATGTGATTTTACTTTTAATTTATCTACTTTGTAACATAATTAGTAATTACAAAGATCTAAAATGCATATATAATATTGCTTTTGTTATATTTCAAAAAATATATATATTCTTATAAATCTTTAAAGTTCTTTTGTTTTGATTTAAAATCACTAAATTATTTATGTAAATAATTAATTAATATTAAATATTTTTTTAAAACAAATTAATATATTTATTTCTAATAATAACAATAACAAAAAAATAATTTCATTTCATTTTCAATACCATGTATTGTTAAGTGTAATAATTAAGTGCACTAATTCTTATTATTTTCTTTTCTTTTTAAAAATATTCACAAATTATATAAATAAATAAAGCTTAATGTCAAATTCAATACCATGTATTGCTAAGTGTAATAATTAAGTGTACTATTTTTTATTATTTTCTTTTATTTAAAAAAATAAAATAATAAATGTGCTCGGGAGCACCATCATTGCTCTCCAAGTGCGCTTCAAGGGGGCCTTGTTTGTAGGCTTACTATCGAACATGCTTTGGGAGGCCGATAAATTGCCAATGTAGAGGCTTTAGTGGTCTATGTCAACATTTAACAGTGTGTGGGTTTCCCCCTGCTTCAAAAGGGCTTAGCACATGTCGAATTGGTCTAAGTGGACAATGGAGTTGAATTGAGAGAATCATGAACCACATCTAATCAATAATGGTGTAGAATCAATATAAATTTGAATTCGGGCATAACGGTTGACTACATCAAATTTAGAGACTCTTCAATGTCATGGGACATAATATAAGCCAAGGAAAACAATATGCATCACTATACACACTATTGGATTTACATGTTCACATACATTGCTATAAATTCTCCATAACTTGGTTCTTGGTGCTCGCCTAAGGCAAGTCTTCAAACTAGTTCTACATGCAGATTGGATTGATCACAATCAATGCATGTTCCATGAGCATTTTGAGAGGAAGCTTCTAGATTTCCCATAACCTAAGATCTCCATCACTTCTCCTAGTGAATAAAGGACATTTTATTCGTAGACAAATACCTAGTGGGGAAGTTCATCAGGCAATGGCCAAGCCATAAGGTTCTTGAACTCTCACTATTGGAATATTAGGCCCCTCTGATGAAGGGTGTTGTAAACTTCTCTCTACGTTAGATGATATGTTACTTTCACATTCTAAATGAAGGATATCATGAATTGATAGTGAGAAATTAACCCTAATTTTTAACACTGAACCATTAGCTAATGAATTTTAACCTGGAAAAAGACATCTTTGTAGAAAACCCAATGTTGGTCGATCACTTTCATTTGCCACACATTTTCTAGGATGATCCAACATTCCAATTGATAGGAAACAACATAGGCAATTTTATCGATAAGGCAACGCCAAAAAGAATGTCAATGCAGGTGCACAAATCTACAAAAAATTGAACCTCGAGAAATGTCTTCTAAAAAAATAAGGTTAAATATAGATGATTGGTGTCATATTTAGGAGCTAGATTATGAGTAGGTGCAATAAGTGCTATGAATGCTCCACAACTTGGTTCTTAGTGCTTGCCTAAGGCAAGTGTTCAAACTAGTTCTACATGCAGATTGGATTGATCACAATCAATGCATGTTCCATGAGCATTTTGAGAGGAAGCTTCTAGAGGTCCCATAACTTAAGAACTCAATCACTTCTCCTAGTGAATAAAATCCATTTTATTCGCAAACAAATAACTAGTGGGGAAGTTCATCTGGCCATGGCCAAGTCATAAGGTTCTTAAACTCTCAATATTGGAATATTAGGCCCCTCTGATGAAGGGTGATGTAAACTTCTCTTTATGTTAGATGATACATTAATTTCACATTCTAAATGAAGGAGATCATGAATTGATAGTGAGAAACCAACCCTACTTTTTAGCACTAAACCATTGGCCAATGAATTTTAACCTAGAAAAAGACATCTTTGTAGAAAACCCAATGTTGTTCCATCACTTTCATTTTCCACACATTTTCTAGGATGATCCAACATTCCAATTGATAGGAAACAACATAGGAAAGTTTATCGATAAGGCAACAACAAAACAAATGTCAATGCATGTGCACAAATATATGCAAAATTGAACCTCGAGAAAGGTCTTTTAAAAAAATAAGGTTAATAATAGATTATTGGTGTCATATTTAGGAGCTATATTATGAGTAGGTGCAATAAGTGCCATGAATATGGCACTTTTTCTGAGCAATATAAGTAGAGAAACCTACTCCTCAAACTCAACCTACTTCTTAAACTCAATCAAAATCAAACCAACCGATGCAAATGGAAAATAGGGGGAGGAAAAGACTAAATTCACTCCAATGAAACCAAAACAAAGCTCCTACTCTAATTAGAAAAATAGTTTTGAAATTTTAAACTCAAACAATGATAAGGAGGATGAATAACCACTACTAGTGTCTCACAATATAGAAGTAGTTGCAAAAGATCCTTGAATGCTAAAGAAGCACCCTTGGTCCTTGGAAAATGATGTACTTGAAATTGAAAAAGAGATCCCATCTTATACAAGAGTCCTTTGGAAAAATCCCACCCCCTCCTTTATTTCCTCCCTGCTTACCCAAAGAAAAAAGTCAAAGGAAGAGTTAACCTAAAGAAAGGTCTTCTAGATGAAATAAGGCTAAATCTATATGATTGGTGTCATATTTAGGGGCTAGATTTCAGGTATCTCCATAGGTGAAATAAGTTCCATGAATATGTTCATTTTGCTAAGCTCTATAAGTAGGGGTGGCCTACTCCTTAGACTCAATCGGAATTAGAGAAACCAATGAAATTATTGAATAGGGTGGGGGGAGAAAATAAAACACTCACCCTAATGAAGCCAAAACAAATCTCTTTATCTAATGGAAAATCATTTAGAAATTTTAGATCCAAGCAATGATAAGGAGGATGAAGAGCCACTATCAATGACTCACACTCTAGAATAAGTTGTAAAATATCCTCGATGAGTATTAGGTGGCGATGAAGAGAATGCTAATGAAGCTTTGGAAAATTATGTACCTGAAATCAAATGAGAGACCCCATCCTATACAAGCGTCCATTGGAGAAATACCAACCCCCACCTTTATTTCCTCCCTGCTTACCCAAAGAAAAAAGTCAAAGGAAGAGTTGAGGGCCATTAAATACAAAGCAATGGGATCTCAATTCTTATTAGCCAAATATGGCTAAACCTTGGGCACTCCAAATGAATCTTAAGTGTGTTTTTCAAATATATATTGTTTTTCAAGTTATCTATGAAGCATTTTAAAATCTTACGAGTAATTAGATATAGGATTACATGAAAGAAGGAATTTTCATATCGATCATATTAAGGATGAAAATCGATGTGTAGAAGTAGTAAGGAAATTTCATCCTTTGTACTAGGTTGTACAGGTATAGTCACAACCCTCCTCTCTTTTCTTTGGAATGCAATTTTAATTGTTATTATAAATAAATAAAAATGGCATTGGCACAAAACATCTCCCACCACCTTGTATAGGCATTGGCTTCATTTATGTTGTGTTAATGGCATAACAATACATATTTTTATCTCCAAGAAGGAAATTTAATATTTCTACACACTCCCTAAGGAATACTTCTAGAACAATGGTATTAAATGATGTGGTTGGTGAACAATGATAAGAAATATAAAAACCAAAAGAAAGTTGTGTAAATGAAAGATGCTCCAAAGTCTATGAAGAGACAAGTGTAAATGAAATAATATTTCTTGCAACGAACACACAAAGGATCTTCATGGTTGATCTTCTTTATCCACTAGCTTACATGTGAAATTATAGAAAATGAATATTTTTGTTTCTAGTGGAGATCAAAAGCCAACCAATCTGAAGTAAACAAAACATTGAGAAAAACAATCAACTCAATATGGTCCATTGTTTCAATTTTTTATATAAAAAGGAATATCTACCCAAAATAGTGAGATTCTATGCCTATCACATAATTTAATGAGAAAAAAACACCCCCATTTAAATCACTTTGGAATGAATTCAAGAACCACAGATCAAGCCAAAACAAATTTTCTTATTCTAGAAAAATGTATTTTCATTTGCACTGGAGATAACAACTATTGTGGTCTTAGTTTTCATCACCCAAACAACTTTCCATCTGATAAAATAGGTCAATCAATCACAATTGAAACGACTAAGACATTCATACTTGGGTTCCAACCAAGTGTTTATAATCAATGCCTTATATCAAACTTTAAAGGAACACACATAGCTTTGGTTGATTGTATAATAATAATAATAATAATAATAATGGTCCCGCCATCACACGTATTTGGGACCTATCCCATTGGATTCCCATTTTCGCCATGATCACAGTCATACCTCTCATTTTTTAGCATTTTTTTTTCAGTGGACCGAACCCCTTCCCAACTTCCCTATTTTTTTGCCTATCCCATTATATTCCCCTTCTCGCTCTGATCATCGTGGTACCTATCACTTATAAGTCCTTTTATGTGGTATAACCCACCCATTTTCCCTTACCCGCACCCCCCCTCTCCAAATGGCCAACACTCACAAACAAGACCTATAAGATTCGATCAATCAAGCCAATGAATCCATCCAACAAGTGACATCTAAGATTGTCTCTATCAATTACTTCCTTGCACAATTTGAGACCCAAGTCCAACACCAATTTGACACCATGGATGCTAAATTCATGAACCAATTTAACACCCTCTAGTCTGTTGTCAACAAGTTGTTGAACCGCACTTCGGGTCCTTCCTCCTCAGACCAACCAGATGTTGTTGATTCCTCTCATTATCTACATTTTCAATCCAACTCCTTTCATTGTGACCCTCATCTTCCCCGCGTTCAGGTCAATAAATTTGATGTCTTCGATCCCACGAGTTGGGTCACTCAAATGGAGCATTATTTTTCTCTGCATGGTATTACTGATGAGTTGGCCAAACTTCTCTATGTTGTCCTCTATCTAGATCTTGAATGATGGCAATGGTGGCAATGGTGTTAAAATTCACGTCAGTGGTATATTGCATGGACCCAGTTTGTTGCAGAGCTCTATGACATCTTTGAAACTGATACCCATTATCTCAGTTGTTTGACCAAGTTTAAACAGTCAGGCACAATGGAAGACTTTATAACTACTTTTGAGCATTTGGCCTTTCGAACCGAGGGCATGTCAGATGCGTTCTTCTGTGAATGCTTTATCAGTTTCCTAAAGGATGGAATCCGATCCTAGGTTCTCATGGCCCAGCCTCAGACTTGGTTGGAATCTACTAAATGTGCCAAAGAGGCCCAACAAGTTGTTTTTTCCCAGAACAAAAAACCCTCTTTTATTCCTCGCCATCGACCCACTAATACTAACCCCCCTGCCACTCCCCTCAAGGTCTAGAAATTAACTAGGGCTGAAATGGTTGAATGCCAACTAAAGGGTCTTTTCTATAATTATGATGAAAAATATTTTCTGGGGTACAAGTGTAAGGAACAAACACTTTTTATGGCCATTTCTAAAGATGTTCATGAAGAATATGTGACGGTTCTTCTTGTTGAAGATCCTTCCCTTCCTAATACTACCTAAGAGCCTGCTGAGCCACTTGAAGTTTACCCACTCATTTCCTTGCATGCCCTCACTATCTTCTCTTCTCCCCAAACCCTCAAGCTCATTGGCTATATTAAGCATATGAAGGTCATCATCCTTGTTGACAGTAGTAGCACCCACATTTTTATTCATCGTCACATTGCCTAGGAAACCAATTGCTATATTTGTGCTGTCAATAATTTTCAAATTATGATATCCAATGGTGGGTCCATGAAATGTGGTGGGCGTTGTGAAAATGTACTTCTTCAAATTGGACATTACCACCTGAAATCTCATATGTTTTCCATTGACATGGGTGGTTGTGACATTGTGCTAGGTGTTGAATGGTTATGTACTTTGGGTCCCATTCTTATGGGTTTTAAGGAATTAACCATGTAATTCCAATAGGAGGGACAAAAGTATCAATTCCAAGGTCTCACAGTTGGTTATCCTGAGATAATCAGTTCCCATCGCATGGAAAATCTCCTCAATAAAGGCCACTCCGGTATTATTGCTTGACAACTCCACTGCATTCAAGCGGTTAAGACACCCTCTGTGCATCCTGACCTCCAATCTATCCTCTCCAAACATCAAGATATTTTTCCACTACTCAGGGACATCCACCTTCTCGTGGTGTTCATGATCATTCCATCCCCCTTTTTCCTGGAAATCTTCCTCCCAATTTTTCCCTTATCATCATCCCTTTGCCCAAAAGAATGAAATTAAGAAAATAATGCAGTAATTGCTCCAAGAGGGTGTTATATGCCCCAATACCCGCCCTTATTCTTCTCATGTGGTCATGTTACTAAAGAAACAAGTTACTTGGTGCATGTGTCCTAACTTCCATGCCCTCAATAAACTCCATCAAGGAAAAGTTTTCCATTCCTGTCATTGATGATCTCCTGTATGAGTTGAGTGGTGCTCAGTACTTCATTAAACTTGATCTACATTCTAGCTACAACCAAATACATATGCAAGAATATGGCATCCCCAAGACTACCTTTCAAACTCATGAGGGTCACTATGAGTTCTTGTTCATGCCCTTTGGCCTGTGTAATTCCCACTCCACCTTCCAAAGCCTCATGAATCATGTCTTCCATCCTTTTCTTCGTCATTTTGTCTTATTTTTATTTGATGATATTCTCATATATAGTAAAACTTGGCAATCCCATCTTTCCTATGTGGATCGAGTTCTCCATTACTCTCTCAACACTAATTTTTCCTCAAACACTCTAAATGTGCCTTTGGGGCCTCAAAATTCTAGTACTTGGGTCATATTGTTGGCAAGGATGGTGTTCGGGTGGATCCTAAGAAGATTGAAGCAATGCAGGATTGGCCTCACCGCAAGACTATCAAAATCTTGCATGTTTTTCTGGGTTTAACAGGCTATTATAACAAGTTTGTTCATAATTATGGAAAGATTTTGACACCTCTCACTGCTCTCCTTAAAAATAATTCTTTCACTTGGACTCCCACAACTAATTAGGCCTTTCAATCCTTGAAGGTGACTATGTGCACTACTTCGGTCTTGGCCCTTCCTGATTTCACAAAGACCTTTGTCCTAGAATGTGATGCCTTTGGGAGAGAAATTGGAGCAGTCCTTATGCAAGAGGGCAGACCTTTGGCCTTTACCAGTAAACAATTGTCAGAACACCATTTGGGACAATCAATATATGAAAAGGAAATGTTCACTATTTTGCATGTCATGGATCTCTGGTAGCCTTATCTCTTGGGGAAACACTTCCAAATTAAGACAGATCATCAAAGCCTCAAGTATTTTATGGAGAAACAAAATTCCTCCCCAGAGAAAAAAAAATGGGGGACTAAGCTCTTTGGATATGATTATGAGATCATTTAAAAGAAAGGCAAAGAAAATGTGGTTGTTGATGGTCTTTCACGAAAATATGAAGATGAAGGGTCCCTTTTCTCCCTCTCCTTCATTCTACCATATTGGCTCCAAGCTATTCACTACAAATTGCTACAAGATCCTAAAATTTCGCATCTGATCCAACAATTGCAAGTCAACTCTCCAGTTTCATCAGGGTACTCTTGGCACAATGATGATATTTGCTACAAAGGCCATTTGTATTTAAGTAAACAATCACAACTTAAATCCACGATGCTTTTTGAGCTTCATGCTATACCCACATCTAGGCACTCAGGGATTACCAAAATCGATGACTGGGTCAAACGTTCTTTTTTTCTAGGATAGTATGAAAAGGTACGTTCACAATTTTGTGGAAGAATATGATATTTGTCAACGCAAGAAGGGAGAAACAATAAAATCTCCTAGCACACTACAACTACTTCTGATTCCACCCTCTATTTGTAGGGACATCTCTATGGATTTTATTTTGGGATTAACTAAATCAGGAAATAAGTCAGTCATCATGGTGGTAGTTGATCGTCTTTCCATGTATGCTCATTTCTATGCTCTTCAACACCCATTTACCACATCCATTGTGGCTCAAATTTTCATGGATCATGTCTTCAAGCTTCATTTCATGCCTCATTCTATTGTTTCCAATCGAGATCCTACTTTCACTAGCAATTTTGGCAAGAATTGTTCAGGCTATAGGGTACACAATTGCATCTCAACACCGCCTATCATCCCTAGATTGATGGTCAAAATGAATTTGTCAAAAAGTATTTGGAGACATATTTGAGGTGTTTTTCCTTTGAAAGGAAAAATCAATGGGCTCAATGGTTACCATTAGTTGAATGGTGGTACAAAAATTCTTACCATACAGCTACTCACATGACTCCTTTTGAAGCAGTATATGAACAAAATCCACCTTTAGTTATCTCCTACATGCCAGGTGTCTCGAAGGTCCAAGCGATTGACCAAATGCTTACAGTTCGAGAGGTTATTCTCCGTACCCTCAAAGAGAATTTGTTCATGGCTCAGAATCGCATGAAGCAACAAGTAGATCAAGGTCGCTCAGAATGTCAATTTGCTGAAGGAGACCAGGTATTTCTTTGACTGCAACCATATAAGCAAACTTCACTCAAGATTGAACATTGTTAGAAACCAACGCCCAAATTTTGTGGTCCTTATATAGTTCTCAAGAACATGGGATGGGTGGCCTATCAATTAGCTTTTCCTATTCCTTCTAAGCTCCATCCTATTTTTCATGTCTCCTTCTTAAAGAACGTGATTGGAAATAAGTGCCAAACTCAAACCAACCTTCTCGAGTTGGATAAATAAGGATCCATCTAGTTGTAGCCACAAGCAGTTTCGAACCAGCGTGAGTGTCATCTTCTTCATCAAAAAATCAAGGAAGTGTTAGTCTAGTGGAAAGATACAACTCTAGCAGATGCCACTTGAAATCCAACTACCATTCTGCAACAATTTCCTCATCTCCATCCTTGAGGACAAGGATGATTTTAAGGGGGAGGGAATGTTAGGGACCTAACCTCCCAAACCCCTCAAGTGGGTAGTGTTAGCACTGATATTCACCCTCATAATGCAAGTGGATAAGCCCATTGCCCATCATAATGTTTGGTGGAGGTTGGTTTTATGAGTGGAGGTCAAATGGACAAAACTCAGCAAAAGAATGATTTTAATCACAGAAAATGGACAAGAAATGCACAGGGAAGTGAGGGCCTCATTAACTTCAGTCAGTTTTTTGAGTTTAAGGGTGGGTAGAAGGAAGACTTAGTGATAAAGGTGTACAAGTCTTCCATGGGCATCCAGATTTCAAGCAGCTCGATGAAGAAAAACTCAGGCTCAAGAGCACTCTTGAACTCAATTTTTAGATGTTGAAATATGTCACAACAACATAATGATAAAACCTACATCACAATGCAACTACAACAACTCGACTGGATCCTCCATGCCTGAGCCTTTCAACATAAGGGGAAATAAGATAACAAGGAAGCTAACTAAAATTGGTCACAACACTACTATAATCAAACCTACATTACAATAGAATCACAACCCTCGACTGGATCCTCCATGCCTGAGTATTTCAACACAGTTTTAAACAAAGAGATGAAAGAAGTTGACTTCTATTAATGCGAAAGTCTCAAATTTGATACATAACCAGAGAACAGTTCTGGCATCAAAATATTACAAAATAGGGAGCTCTGCTCAATTAGTTGACGTACATAAAAAAATATCAAACTGATCTATTTATACTCAGATTAGTCCACAACTGCTAGGAGTGTGATCTAGCAATTCCATTCAAAGCTTTACGTCTAAGCATTCCTCTGTCAGATTGCGTGTGTTTCCTCCTATCAGATGCAAACCAGGTTCAATATGGACCTGTAGAAAACTAACCACTGTTGTACTTTGCTGATAGTCCTGCCTACTTAGTGATAACTTCTGAGCCTTCCATTTATAGGCTGAGCTAAGGTTTCAGCTACCAATACATGCTTCATTAACTGGATCTTCATCGGGATTAGAGCATAATGGAACGACTGGCAGAGGACCACCTTTCGCTGCTGGGTTGGGCGTTGAGGTCATGGAAGTCAATCCTCATTCATTGGATGACCCCTCCTTGGGATTAGAACGTGGTGGGACAACTGTTGGGCGACCACTTGTTGACATGGGATAGGGAATTATATGTGCATGTGCATTTTGGGGCTGCAGGAAGTGGTTTGGACCCACACTGCTTCTGGACCCGAAACACACCCTCTTCCGCCATGTTGCCTCCCCACAAAACCAAAGTTGGGATTTCAGAATGCCCTTCATATTTTAATGTCCATGCATGTTGCGGCCTCGAAATTAATAGTGACCATTGTTCTAGATGGGAGTTGAGATCTAGGCGCACCAACTGCTTTAGTGCCCCTGTCAAAATTTTATCTTCTTGCCAACTCTAGAGTCCCTCCAATTGAGCTTGGAGATAGCGCCACATCTAACCTATACAGGGGATCTCAATTGCTGCAGACTGCACCTTCTCACCTGCGTTTATGCTGCTTTGTGTGATAACATCTGGCTCCACAGGGGATGACATGCTCCCTGTGAGCTGCCAAGAATGCACAGTTCCAATTCCTTAGCTTTTGGGTCATGGAGTCTCTTATTTAAATAGAAAATGAAAAGAAGTGGTAATTACAATGGTGGAAATCCAAAAATGGATTAAAAAAAATATTTCTTCAGAAAGTGCACATTGACAGGGCTGCCCAAAACTTCGGAGTCCTCCAAGCTCTGCAACTTATAGGTGTTATTTTAAAATACTTTAGAGATATTGAAGGGACCAATCCATAAGGCTTCAAATTTACCATGTTTGCCTTTGTCTTGCTTGGGGGAATCCCACTTGAGCACCAAATCTCCCAGCTGTAAATGCTCCTTTCTTTCCCTCTTGTCAAAGGCTCGTTTTATTCTCTACTGGTGATCCTGAGATTTATCAAGCAACTGCTCTCTATCTTGTTGCATTTCTACCAACTGTTGTATCCTTCTGACCATATTATCAGGTTCTCCTTAGTATTCCTAGAGGAATTTTTCCATAGGTAAGGCAAGCTAAGTAGGAAAAAAAACCTCCACCCCATATACAATCTGAAATGGGGAAACACCCTATGACCTATTTGTTGTGACTCTATCAGCCCATAATGCAAATTTCATCTTTGAGTCCCAGGCTTTCTTGTTGTCTTCTAACAATTTTTTGATGATCTTTATGAGGCTCTTGTTAGAGGAATCTGCTAAACCATTTCCCTGAGGGTAGTAGGGAGTAGAATGGACTAATGCAATTCCATACTGATCACATAACTTGATTAATGGTTCATCTCTAAAAGAAGCAGTATTGTCTATAACAATCCTGCTTGGACAGCCAAATCTGAACATGATATCTTCAAGGAAGATAATGATCACCTTGTGGGAGGCATGTATGGATGGATTCTATCCATTTGGTGAAATAATCAGTGGCAATCAAAATCCACCTATGTTGGCCACTTGAGGTTGGGTGGATCTCTCCAATGAAGTCAATATGCCACTGTTGAAAAGGTCCAGAAACCATTACTGGCTTCAAAGGCAAAGATTTGAGTTGTTGCTTTCCAAAAAACTTTTGACACTTGAAACAAGATCTAATATTTGAACAAACATCAGTAAAAAGGTTGGGACAGAAATACCTAGTCCCAAGGATATTGTAGGATGTGTTCCTCTAGAAATGATGTCCTCCACATAAGCTGTCATGAAAATACATTATGGATTTTTGGGCTTCTTGTGGGTCTAGACACCTTAACAGAACTCCCAGAGGATCCTTCCAATACAAAACCTGATCAATGAGACAATATTTGATTTCTTTGAGTTTCAAATATCTTTTCTTATTCTTGTCCAAACCATCAGGAGGCCTCAACTTCTACAGAAAATATATGATATCTTTATAACAGGTGCATTCTGCCAAATTGAGGTTGACATCAGGAATATCAGTTTGCTGATTTTCTGGGTTTATGTTCATGAAATTAACCCCTAAAGCCTTGCAGTTTGATTCAACAAGCAACCTAGATAAAAATTGGCATTTTACCAATCTAGTGGGTTTTATTTAAAGGTCAAATTCCAAAAATTTTGCAATCCATTTTCTTCTCTTCCCATCTATGTCAGGATGGATCAATATTTCTTTTACTGAGGCTGAGGGGATATATTCAATGATCTTTGAATGCATAACATATATTTTGAAAGCCTGTAGGGCTTTCACCAAAGCATATGAAATTTTCTCCATGATATGATATCTCATTTCTGCATCCCTCAATGCTCTGCTGAAAAAGGAAATAGGCTGCTCTAACCCCTCTGTATTTCTTTGTAGCAAAACAAAGAACAATGTATCAAATGAGGAAAAATAAAATATCAGAAATTCCTTAGAATAGTTAGGGATGATGATCACAGGTGCTTCAATCAAAGACATTTTGATTTGGTTGAAAGAATATTCGGACTCAACATTCCATTTCACCTCGTTTCCTTTTCTAAGCATGGCTGTAATATGCTTAACGAACTCAACAAAATTAGAAATGAATATTCTCATAAATTTGATTTTACCCAAGAACAATTGAACCTCTTTCTTAGATTTGGGAAAAGATAAGGTCTGGATGGCCTCTACTTTGCTTGGATCAATTCTTACCCCTTCAGCTGGCAAAATATTCCCCAATAATTTTCCCTCTTTCATAGCGAACAAGGATTTCTTAGGGTTTGTTGTGAGGGAAATCTCCCTATGGACTAGCAAATAGATTTTAGAATTTGCATGCAGATATGACCGAAGAAAAACTACTTTCTACCTTCATCCCTAGATTTAAATCCCCTTTTCTTAGTAAATGCATGGAAAGATCAACCTACCTCATTCCCAACGTTTGATGTCGATCCTCCATTGTACTTGACTACTATTTCGTAATACTACTTCCAAAGCTGACCTGCATACAAGACAAGCAACAACTACGCATGCATCCTACTTATATACTAACGGGTTAGAAATCCAAACATATACTGATCAAACTATAAAAAGTTCATGAATTGGGATGGGAAAAGCATTTTATTTATTACTTTGAAGGAGTCAACTTACAAAAGATGAGACCGGCCACAACTGCGCGAACCTAATCCTAGGCTCCTCTTCGACTATCCTCCAACTTCTTTGCTTTGTATCTCCTTTGGCACAAGGAAAGGCTAAAGGGTTGGGACAATGGGAATACGCAAATGGGCAGAGTTTCTTTGCTATATTTTTCCTCTTCCAAATGGGACCCCTACCCCTTATTTTATAGGCTAGAAGGAGCTAGGTATTTGGATGAACCCTTGACCATGCATGGCCGAGAGTTTCAGTTAACTCACCCATAGCTTTTGTGTTCCGTTGGAAACTTTCCTTTTTTCATGCTTTTGTCAGTCTGCATGGGTTGTTTTAGGTCAGCTAGCGTGTACATGCATGCAGTAATGGAGTAGGGTGCGTGGGCCTTTATAAAAGAGGTTTTTTAAAGAGTTATTCAGCAGTGCTTTGGCAAAGAAGGGATATGAGATGGCCTGATGCCAGGTAAGCATGTGTGGTGCAATTTAGGGTTATAACAGATTCCCCCTGATGTGTGAGGTTAGAAGAGCATCTGATGGCCGAATACATTACTAATCTTTACTGATGTGCCGAACGATTAAGCTCAAGGATCAGGAACCGAGAGGCGCCATCTACAAAATAACAAATGTCTCACCAAGGCGGGAATACCCTTGCTCGGGATAAAACATAATCATGACTACCAATCAAATACACTATAGATCCATGTCATATAACTATATAAAGAGTAGACACAAACAATACACAGTGGAACTACATCTCGAAATCGAAAAGATATACATATAGAGTACCCATCTTCTAGAAGCTGATACGGCCTGATGGCTGGAGATGAGATCTCTAGAGCTCGAGCAACAACTTCAAAATATTCAAAACTCGGGTAGGAGTGTAATATGAGTGTACGACTGCACTACCCAGAGGTCTTCGATGACTCATCGGTCATGGACTTGATAATCTTGATGATCAGACTGAAGGCTTCAGTGATTTCGAACAAGGACTTGATTTTATGTTCAGGATGGCTGGGTATGAGGACAAGAGACATATTGCAGAGTGGCCGAATCAGGATTGGTGACAAACTTCCCTTGGATAATAGCACGACAAATGATGAGACTCAGGTAGCATGGCATTAATCATAAGTCTACGAAGCAGGAGGCAACACAAATTCTCCATATGTTTGGAAGGATAACCAAACGGTGGAGAACACAACTCTATATAGCGAGAAAAAGCTTCCTAAGGTCGTACAACATCCCATAGTCTGATGAACAAATGGACATATGTGCTTTATCCAAGGGCGACTCATTATGCTGCCAATAAAGAAAATACTTTTCCCTTCCTCTTTTTGGGGTATATTTGATTTTTATTTTTTTGTCCTTTTCAATAATTGTGAAAAAAGAATAAAGGAATATTACGTTACAAAGGAGGAACGAGTGTTGCAAACATACAAGATCAAGGCACAACGACAAGACTGATGTTCTAGTAGAATAATACTCGAGAAAAATCCTCCGGGGGCCAAAGGTGTTAAGACGCAAAAGCAAACTGTTACAAGGCTGGCGTATAAGGTATGCAAATGTGGTTAATAAAACACACAATGGTAACGCCCTTCGATGTAAGTTTAACGAGACCAGAGAAGTTAAGCTCGGTGGTTTTTCATATTTAGGGAGTCTGAAAAAACATAAAAGGAGACTCCATTGGGGTACCTTTTTCGAATATAGTCTAGTCAGTTCGAAAAAGGGTAAACTAGCACCGATTAGACGTCGATTCAAAACCATTTTAATGAGTGTGACAAGGACAAGATCACTCGGCTATTTTTTCATTTTTAAGGAGTCTGAAAAAGGATTAACCATGGACTCTGTCAGGAATGTTCTTCTGGACCAATTTAATGAGTGTGAAAGAATAAGGTCACTCGACAATCTTTTCAATTTTAGGGAGTCTGAAAAGAGCTTAACTATGGACTATGTGGGGGTTCCTTCTTCGTAATTTTAGTCCCTCAGGCCTGAAAAAGAGATAAAATTATACCTGAGAGTACTCTTCTATAGAGCTGAAGTTCCATAGAGTATACCTTTGTTCGTATAGTTGATTGTCCAGACCGAAAAAGGGGTAAACTACCACTGGACAGACGTGACTTCAAATTTCAGTTTAACGAGCATGAAAGGCCACAAGATCGCTCGACAATATTTTCATATTTAGAGGGTCTGAAAAGGGCTTAAAAGAAGACCCGTTATTTTGGGAGTCCTGAGGGTGAGGTCAAGAGTGAAGAAGAATCATGCAAATGAGGCTCAAACTCGTATTCAGGAAAAAATGCAAGGACTCCTGAGCCTATAGTGTTGTAGAGACAATATGAATACCATAATGCAACCATGATCTACCTAGGGAATCCATGTTTCGGTAGGCTCTACCACCAAGTTGCAACACTTCTAAAGAAGAAATGATAGTTTTGTGTCACAATCTGATGGGATCGATCCTATGGCAAATGAAAAAGACAACGAGATACAAAAATCGGGGTAGAAACCTAACCTATATGCTCAAGTTGATCGTCGGAATTTTTTTTATGGACCGTCAAAATTTACTCAAAACTCAAAAACAAATGTCCCAATACCCAATCAAATCCCTCCCATATAACTCCTGAATCACTCTAAATGGTTTTTGGTATAAATAAAATGATAAGGGAGGCCAAAAAGTCTATAAATAGAAGCTGGCAGCTCATTATCACCATTGCTGATTTGGAAATTGACTCTAGAGACAAAAGACCCCCTTTGATAAAAATGGTGATTCCGAGAGCTTCAGTGGAAGAAACGAACCTCCGTCTGGATCAAGTAAGTACAAACTCCCCTATCTAGCTATTCAATTCTTGATTTTTTCTTTTCATTTCATTTTTTGGGTGGGTGTCGACCTTTAAAAGGTCATCCCTAGGTCCACGCGGGCTATCTCTAGACAGGCAACATGTACACTCGGGCAGGGTAAAACCTGCCTGTGTGTACACGCGACTATCACCTAGACAGCACGTTTGGACCTCCCTTCATAGACAAAAAATAAAAAAAACACTCACTCACCCTCCTAAACCTTGTTGTGTTGGCAAGATGTATGTCCAATGGAGGGAAAGGGAGCATGAAGAAGTTGGTGAGTTGGTTGCGGGAGATCTGAATGCCGTGGTCGCGTTAATGCAATGTGGTTTGCTAAAGTTCTTCCTATGTTCATTTATGCGGGTGAAACCAAGGCTACTGAATGCCTTGGTTGACTATTGGCACCCTGATGCAGAGGATTTCATGCTAGAGGGACAATCACTGGTGCCCACCACCGAGGATATCTACTTTTTGACTAGTCTCTCAAGGAGAGGGGAACCAGTCAATTTCAGGACATTTCCGTCAGGGCCGCATAACATAGCAGAACTGATAGCCCTGCACTGTGAGGCTGGGACAAACCATTTGAGCTCCCATGTGCCCATAACCAAGATCACTAACCTATCGCTGCAAGCGATATTATTGCTCATTGGGTGGATTACCGGTTCAATGGCCTTGCATCAGGCGTCTCGCGCACAGATGAACTGTGTTGTCCAGTGCTTGAATGCACAAATTTTCGACTGAAGTACTACACTGCTAGAGTGTATGAAGAGGCAATTGATAGATTTCCATCAGTGAACATAGAGGAACTTCAGGTTTGGGACTATTATGTGTTCATTCTTTTTCGAGAGAGTTCCAAGCTTTAGTCCTCGGGTAGTGGTACAAGGACGTTAGGCCTCTTTTCATGATGTATGTAGATGGGCAGTATTACTACCGCGACAGGGTGGTGGAAGGACCAACGAGTCCTTCGATGATGACTTTTTTGCATGGCTATAACGTCAGATCCCGGTTATAGAGGACTACCCCTATGCTGGGAATGATTTTTCAAGAGACCCGGAGATACCAGTACCTCCTGGTGAGGAGCGAGGGGAGATGGGTAAGTCTCCACCTTTGTAGTTTTTTTGTTTTTTTTTGTTGTATATGTATTTTTTATGTCGTTTTGTTATATATCATCATTTTTTTATATGCCAGAGTATTTGACAGATCTACGTTTGTTGCATGCAGATGTGGGATCAGTGCAACCTGTCGATTATGCAAGGAACAAGCGTCATCCTTGGCCAGGGGCTGCAGCTGCTGCTGTCGAGGGACCAGTATAGCAAGAGACCTCCTACCCAGGGAGGCTGAGAGGGTACTTAGACGAGTTGAGCGGAACTTTACTGCACTCACTCGCACAGTCCCGATGGTAGAGATTGAGGATCTGTCGCCATCCATGTAGCCTCATGTAGTGGGGGCACCTCGGATGTGGGTCCGATTATTTAGGCGTTTATCCCATGTTGTGGACCAGTATAACAGGGCCCATAGGCCTTGAACCTATTTAGACATTTTATGTGCCACAAGCACTACTTGTATATATTTTTTGAGGGCATAAGCCCTGTGACTCGTTATTGGTCCTATTTTTGAGGCGCTTGCATCCATCTATGTACTCTGGTTACTTT
>SNQJ01S0008441.1:100605-112582 GCA_010110895.2 Picea sitchensis | reverse complement strand
AGGGAGTAACCAGGGAGAAACTGAGTTCTTTCTCAGTTTCAGTTGGTCTTCAAGAATGAAGATGAAGATGAGAAATTTTCCAGTTCCAAGAAGTTTCAGATTCCATCATATACAACAGCGGTGGATTTGTTGAGATCGGTCTCCAAGTAGGAGATTGTTGGTTGTGGAGCCTGATTATCTTCCTGATTCAAAGGTATTTTGGTTTCAGCTGTGTTTATACCCCATGAAGTATTTACACCCTAGAAGTATGTACACTCTTCCATGCGGGGAAGTGCAGAGGGGGTTTACCACCTCTACGGGGTCCTGGGGGGCTATCCCCTCAGCCGAGGGGTATGGGGGCAGCGTCCCCCAAAGGAAAAATTGCCTTGTAAATCTATATTGTAATTTCATTGTAAATCTGGACTGTTCATTATAAGGTCACAAATTTAAGGGTATAAATTATATTAGGGTTTTTTTCCCTAGAAGGAAACCCTCTATTATGATGGAAATGTATTGCGGCTATGAATTATGTCGAATATTGTATTCTGAGATAGGAGACTGTGAGAGAAAGAAGAGGAAGTTACAGTGGAATTGTTGTAGGTTGTATCCATTCATTTGTTGGATAATAATAAAGGAAGGACCTAGAAATTTCTCTAGTGGATGTAGCCCACACTGGGTGAACCATGTATATCTGTGTCTCTATTGTATTGTGTATCTTATGTATTTTATTTTTGCATTTGTTTTATTTTATTGTTCCACAGTCCTGTTTTTCTAACTTGGATAATAAGAATTGAGATCCCATTGCTTTTTTCTTAATGGCCCTCAACTCTTCCTTTGAATTTTGGCTTTGGGTAAGCAGGGAGGAAATAAAGGTGGGGGTGGGCTTTCTCCAAAGAAATCTTGTATAGGATGGGGCCTCTCCTTTGATTTCAGGTACATCATTTTCCAAAGCCTCATTAGCATGCTCTTCATCACCACCTAATCCTCATTGAGGATATTTTTCAACTTCTTCTAGAGTGTGAGTCATTGATAGTGGCTCTTCATCCTCCTTATCATTGCTTGGATCTAAAATTTCAAAATGACTTTCCATTATAGAAAGAGCTTTGTTTTGGCTTCATTGGGGTGAGTGTTTTCTTTTCACCCCCCTATTCAATATTTGCATTGGTTGCTTTGATTCTGATTGATTCTGAGGAGTAGGACACCCCTACTTATAGTGCTTAGAAAAATGACCATATTCATGGAAATTATTGCACCTATGGAGCTACTTGCAATCTAGCCCCTAAATATGACACCAATCATCTAGATTTAACCTTATTTCATCTAAAAGACCTTTCTCGAGGTTAACTCTTCCTTTGAATTTTTTCTTTGGGTAAGAAGGGAGGAAATAACGAAGGGGGTGGGCTTTCTCAAGAGGACTCTTGTATAGGATGGGATGCCTTCTTCGATTTCAGGTACATCATTTTCCAAGGGCAGGGATAATTTGAAGGATGGAAATTTATTTTAAAATGTAGAAACATGGGCTAATATTTCTAGTCCTTAATATGCAAAATATAAAATGTTTGACGATAGGTTTGTAAAAATATGAAAGTTTCTAAAGATTTTATATGGTTCCTATAACATTTTGGTGATTTTTTGAGTTAAATAATTTTATTCTATGGAATTTGGGTGAATCGTTTTTAGAAAAAAATGGAAATTGGTGAATCGGTTTTTGGGAAAAAACATGGAAAATTATCCCATTGGCGAAATTTAGCCCCTAAAATCATCTATGTACAAGGGTGCTTGTTTAGCATTCAAGGATATTTTGCAACTACTTATATATTGTGAGACACTACTAGTGGTTATTCATCCTCCTTATCATTGTTTGGGTTTAAAATTTCAAAACTATTTGTCTAATTAGAGTAGGATCTTTGTTTTGGTTTCATTGGAGTGATTTTAGTCTTTTCCTCGCCCCATTTTCTATTTTCATCAGTTGCTTTGATTTTGATTGAGTTTGAGAAGTAGGTTGAGTTTGAGGAGTAGGTTTCCCTACTTATAGTGCTTAGCAAAAGGGCCATATTCATGGCACTTATTGTACCTACTCATAATCTAGCTCCTAAATATGACACCAATCATCTATAATTAACCATATTTTTTTAGAAGACCTTTCTTGAGGTTCAATTTTGCATATATTTGTGCACGTGCATTGACATGTTTTTTGGCGTTGCCTTATCGATAAACTTTCCTATGTTGTTTCCTATCAATTGGAATGTTGGATCATCCTAGAAAATGTGTGGCAAATGAAAGTGATGGACCAAAATTGGGTTTGTTACAAAGATGTATTTTTCTAGGTTAAAATTCATTGACCAATGGTTCAGTGATAAAAAGTAGGGTTGGTTTCTCACTATCAACTCATGATCTCCTTCATTTAGAATGTGAAAGTAATGTATCATCTAACATAGAGAGAAGTTTACAACACCCTTCATCAGAGAGGCCTAATATTTCAATAGTGAGAGTTCAAGAACCTTATGACTTGGCCATGGCCTGATGAACTTCCCCACTAGGTATTTTTTTGTGAATAAAATGGCTTTTATTCACTAGAAGAAGCGATCAAGATCTTAAGTTATGGGACCTCTAGAAGATTCCTCTCAAAATGCTCATGGAACATGCATTGATTGTGATCAATCCAATCTGCATGTAGAACTAGTTTGAACACTTGCCTTAGGCAAGCACTAAGAACCAAGTTGTGGAGCATTCATGGCATTTATTTCACCTACTCATAATCTAGCTCCTAAATATGACACCAGATATCTATAATTAACCTTTTTTTTTAGAAGACCTTTCTCGAGGTTCAATTTTGCGTAGATTTGTGCACATGCATTGACATTTTTTTTGGCGTTTCCTTATCGATAAACTTTCCTATGTTGTTTCCTATCAATTGGAATGTTGGAGCATCTTAGAAAATGTGTGGAAAATGAAATTGATGGACCAACATTGGGTTTTCTACAAAGTTGTCTTTTTCCAGGTTAAAATTCATTGGCCAATGGTTCAGTGCTAAAAAGTAGGGTTAGTTTCTCACTATAAATTCACAATCTCCTTCATTTAGAACGTGAAATTAATGTATCATCTAACGTAGAGAGAATTTTACAACACCCTTCCTTAGAGGGGCCTAATATTCCAATAGTGAGAGTTCAAGAACCTTATGACTTGGCCATTGCTTGATGAACTTCTCCACTAGGTATTTGTTTGCGAATAAAATGGCTTTTATTCACTAGGATAAGTGATTGAGATCTTAAGTTATGAGACACTACAACCCCTTGTATGTCATGAACCCACATTCCCCACACACCCTCTACAAAGTAACCCATGAATGAGACACTACAACCCCTTGTATGTCATGAGCCACATGCCCATTGAGTCTTGAACCTTAAGCACTTCATCTACTTTACATGGCTTAGAGAGGGATCTCTTGGAAACACTCCTTGACCTAGGGAAAGATCTACCCAATAGGACACCTCGTCAACCTTCCCATGTCCAATCTTGGCAAGTCAAATAATGTCTTTGAGCACTTAATTGTTTAATAAGGTAATATTTTATGCACATGCTTAGGTGGCTCATTTATTGACTTGATTTACTTATCATGATATTTTGACTGAGATCCTTGGAGGGAATGCTTATTTGTCTTTGCAGGACCTAGTTGGTGGACAGTTCTGGAGGAACAAGCCTAGCTTCCAAGCTTCCATGGGGCTTGAAGCCCACAGGTGGATGCCAAGGGTCCGCATGCCGGATGAGAGAGATGAAACTTGAGAGGCCTAGAATATGACTTGAGAAACAAAACCTAACCCCTGCATGCCAAACATTTTTCCTAGGAGAGGAAAAACATCATCTTTAGGAGCATGGCATCAACTAGGGGGGATAGGGTTTGGTGGTGAGCTTACCACTCATTAGCACTTAGACGTTTTGAGGAGAATGAGGCTTTGACCATGAAGAAAGTGACTTGGATGCTTGACATGTTTCTTTGGGAAGCCTTCCTACACTCCTCCAACACCAAAGACTTGCTCCTAGTGCCAAAACATCCCCTAAAGGTGTGACGTCACTTTAAATTAGGGTTTCTCTTTGTGTAAAAGTAAATTTTAAGTGAATTGTTAATATTATTTTGTAAAAGGGGAAATATTAGGGTTGTTGACCCCTAGTCTTGTGGCTTACCCTAATATTATGTGGACAAACTATTTTGGAGACATTTTGTATAAATAGAGATCATCAGATCTCATTTCATAACATAACTCTCCCATTGTGAGAAGTGTATGGATGAAATTTTCGCTACCTTTGGAGTTCTTCTTGTCTCTTGTCCTATGGAATGGTTTCTTTGATTATGGTGATGATGATGATGATTATGCACCATCTCTTGGAGGTCACTTCTAGCTTATTGTGGTGGTTTACATTGGCATGTTAAAGGCTTTTCTTGGATTGAAATGGTTCTTTAATTTTTTACTATCATTGGTAATTCAATTTAAGGTTTTTTGGGCTAAGGTTACATAGGGAGTATAAGTACATACAGCCCTATCCTAGTTTCCACCATAATTGTTAAGCTTTAAAATTATTTACAAAGGTTTTGGTTAAGGAAGTATAAGGATATACACCCCTCAATTTCAAACCCTAGCTAGGTTACCTACCTTGGGGAATAAGAGGATTTATACCCACAAGGATATAGTATCCTTAACTATTTCTCTAAGACCCCATTAACCCATAACTAAAGGCACTAATCATTGCATTGGAGATATAAATGATTGCATTGGTAAACGTGAAATTTCAATATTTTGGTTTTCTCTCACTTGAGGTTTGTTCCCCTAGCCTTGAGATAACTTGCCTCATTGAGGCGTCCCCTTTCAACCACAATTTATTGATACTGTAGTAAAACTAACTTACAACCACTACGGCTTCACCAACCCTAGATAACTAACCCTATACTAGCCCTAAAAAGCTGCCCTAACCTCCTACTAACCTAGGCGTTGATTTGATTGGATACTTTTTATGATATAGACCTTGGTTTTCTACAGCCATAAGTCTGGTACATTTCATGCAGAAAACCTGAACATAACTTCCCTCATAACTTACCTTTCTACCATCACTATTTTCTAAAAATTTGCCACTTTATTCTACTTGTTTAAATACAATTTTTGGGTAGATTCTTTTTGGATTTTGGTGGATAGATTCACTTCTGTCACAACAAGTCTTATACAGCCATAAGGATGAAAAATACTTCTTCATACATCTTTTATGACAACCATAACTCATTGCTAAAGTCTCATGCTATAGATCGTGAAATTCTCTAGTGTTTATCTACTTTGTTGCAAGCACATTTCATTGAACTTTTAGCAACTCTAATACTTGTTTCTTCACTGATATATATTGTTATTTGTTGCTGAAAATTAGGGATAGCAAGACTAACTTGCTGATCCAACTAACATATTATACTGCACAATGGTTTTTCATTGTGTCTCAGGCAGGTACTAACTTCTCGGCAATTCATCCAATGCTTTGGAAACCCCTTGAACCTTCCCAAGACTCTTTCCCAGACCTTCATACCATTTATAATTTACCTATAGGGACATCCTCTTCATCTTCATCCTTTTCCATATCATTCCCCGTAGGGTCACTGAGACTCCCCCCTTGAGGTGACTACCTCACCTCTAAAGTGACACGGACACTTGCCTAAGGTGACAGTGGGTAGGTTCCCTCCTAGTTGTCGTCAATTGGTGGTTGGGTTGGGATTTTCCCAACCTACAACTTCTGCGATAACAAGAGTAAAGAGAGGCTAGGTAAAACCTATGCTATCAATTCCTTCAATGATTACAAAGACCATTGATTAAGCACATTACACAATTTTTCTTAAATTGTTCATTTTACACAGTGAGAGATTGTATAATATGGATAACTATGTTCAATAATATTAGAACAATAGATTGGTATCGATCCATGAAATGTAACCATCATTAGGATGTTATAAGCTCAAATAGATTATATCTCGAATACAATGGATAAATATGAATATACCACAATGGGTGGCCTACCTTCGTTCATTAATTAGGAAATATGTCTTTGTAGTTTCTTAACCATTAAATCATTGGCATGTAGCTTTCTTTAATTTTAATACCCTCGTCCCTTTTAATATCGTTTTAGTTTATCTAAATTTCAAGGGCCTCATTAACCTTTGTTTTACCATTATGGTCCATATTAGTGATATTTGTTTTTTCCTATATGCAAATGAGATGGTCAATGTATTGAGAGTGCTCTACCAGGGTTGATCTTTTAACACAATTATATTTAATATCAACACAACACTCTAAAATTCTAACATGTAGAGATCTCTCTATCTCATCAATATAATTCTTTCCACATAAGTAGGGAATGGTATAAACATCCTTTTGATGTTTTAGATCAATGATATCTTTAGCATAATCCAACATGTTCTTTAGAATGTTAGGAGGGGTGAAGGTCACTCTGATGGTACCTTTCTTAAGTTTTTTGCAATTTTTTTTGTGGTTCCTTTTATATAAGGAAATGTAATCATATTTCCTTCTTCAAGTTCACAAATATTGTGGTGTCCCCTCCTAGATTTTAAGACAATATTTTGAATTTGTATTCCTTATAGCCATTGTTTTTAAAACTTTAGCCAAGTGTCTCAATTCTTTCTCTATGTGATCATTATATAAAACTCTAATAGCTTGAGCCACCAATGTATTGATGACACCAAATTTTTGAATGGGGTGGTGATGAGAATTAGCATGAAGATACATGTCCATATTAATTTTCTTTTGGTATACTTGATGGGAAAACAAACCACTATTTCTCTTAAAGATCATAAGGATATCAATGAATGGGATGCTATTGTTTTCTTCTATTTCCATTATGACTCTTATTCTCTTAGCTTGATCATTCAAATGTCAGATCTTTAAACTTGTCTAAGGTTTCTTTTCCATGTTGCCAAATTATGTAGGTGTCATCTACGAACCTTTTCCTTAGTTGAGGCTTGAGAGGAAAGGAATCAATAGATTGTTTTTTAAGCCATTTCATGTACAAATCAATGACTATCGATGAAATTTTGGATCTTGTTTCTATGCCTTCGATTTGTTCATAAATATTTCCATGAAACCTGAAATACATTGATTTCAGGAAAACTTTAATAAGATTTGCAATTTCCTCATCTTTGATATCCTTGATTACCTTGATATCATCATCTAGTACGAGAGTTTGGGTAGATAGTGAGACTACATTGAAGTTGACCAGAGGATCTCGTTCTTCAACCTTTATATTTCTTATTTCTTTGAACACATGAGTAGAGTATTTGACAAAGGAGTGTGTTTTCCCAACCATAATCATGTGTTTCTTTGCAAGGTATTTCACTAAATTGTTTGTGGGGGAGCCATAGTATTTACTATGGGTATGAATGGGTAATTTTCTTTGTGAATTTTAGGTAACCAATAACATGGAGAAACCTCATTGTTTTTTGGAGTTAGCTTAGCTTTAAATTCTTCATTGAGAGAATTATTGATGGCCACTGTCACCTCTTTTGTTATTTTATTGTGTAGTCTCTATTGAGTTTTCTATATCTTTTGTTGATGGCTTAAGGATTGAAGTTGAATTGTTTTCTATTTGCAATTTAGAGTATAGTTGATCACACATATACATAAATGGATGGAAACTTGAGTATAATTTAAATGATGTATAGAAAGACATATAAACGACTTGTCATGTCCTTAAACATGAGTGTGGTGGTTCTTCCTCATAGCAGGGGTCTTTCTACAATCATTGTGCATATTCAAGCAATAAATTAAATATAGGAATGATGAATTTTTTGCCCCTCGACGCACCTAAAAGAATCCACTTCATTACATTTTTTATCCTTATTGTTGTGGAAATGTTTGATACCATTGCATTGATTCATTTCTACCTAGAAGTGGAGGACCATGAACTATGGTGGTGGCACTAACTCTAGGATCCCAAACTAATGATAAAGTAGAGAATGACTCCCTATTTTACATCATTTTCCAGACTCCACACACTGACATGACATAGTAAAGAGAAGTTAACTAAAATCTATGTTATGAATTCCTTTAATGGTAACAAAGACCACTAGTTAAGAACATTTCCAAGATTATCTTGTGAGCATGTGCTAAGTGATAATGCTTGCAAATATGAAGCTTCATCCATTCCCTATTTTAGTTTTCAATAAATGGTAATGGTAATGGAAATTTCCTTAGGGTGGATAGGTTCTTAATAGGTTTAAGTGTGACATTGTTAAGGGGGTCCCTTGTCCCATAAACAAGGGGGTCTCATACATCAATTTGGTATTTGTCTAGGCCATAATTATAAGGTACCAAGTTTATTATATTAATAGAAAAGAGAAATAATGTAGAGAATAACACCGAGATAGGAACATAATACAAAAATACTGTAGAGATAACAACAGAACAACAAATTATATGGAACCACAACACCAGAATTATACCTTTATTGATAGGAAACAATGTTCACTTGCCTCTTCGAGGGGGGAAAATCTAGCAAAGAAGAGATCTATTACAATAATTCTTCAAGACAAAACTTCTCATACCCTCTACTCCTATTTATACTAAATCTATCTATCCAAAAGAACAATCTAGAGAAAGATATTTCTAGAAGCGGAAGCTTCTATTAGATCTTCTTACATTTGACTTATTCCTCCTTATTTCTACGCCTTATTAATATTGACCGTTATTACATGGAAATATACTATTCTACCTGTTATCACACAAAGCAGCATGAACGAAGGCGAGCCGGTGCAGTCTGCAACAATTGAGATCCTCTACACAGGTTAGATGTGGTGTTATTGCCAAGCTCAGTTGGAGGGACTCCAGAATTGGCAGGCGAATAAAAGTTTGGTAGGGGCGCTAAATTATCTGGCGCACCCAGATATTATCTCACATCCAGATCGACGACCGTTGATCATTTCGGGGCCGCAATATGTGTGGATGTTAAAATCCAAAGGGCGAGCCAAAATTCCAACCATGGTTTTGCGGGGAGGTGATGTGGTGGAAGAGGTGTGTTTCGGCTCCGAAAGCAATGTGGGTTCAAACTGCTTTCTGCAGCCCCAAAATGCACATGCACTTGTAATTACCTATCCCATGTCGACAAGTGGTCGCCTGACAGTTGTCTCGTTGGGCTCCAATTTCAAGTACGAGTCAGCCAATGAATGAGGATTGACTTCCATGACCTTTGCGCCCAACCCAACAGTGACAGGTGGTCCTCCACCAGTCGTCCTATTGTGCTCTAATCCTGATGAAGATCCAGTTAATGAAGCAGGGATTGGTAGCTGAAACCTCAACTCAGCCCATAAATGGAAGGCTTGGAAGTTATGGCTAAGGAGGTAGGACTGTTAGCAAAGTACAACAGTAGTCATTTTTCTGCAGGTCCATACTAAACCTGGTTTGTGTTTGACAGGACAAAACATGCACAGTCTAACAGAAGACTGCTCAGACGTAAAGCTTTGAATGGAATTTCTAGATCACACTACTGGTAGTTGTGGACTGATCTGAGTATAAATAGATCAACTTGATATTTTGTTATGGTCATCAACTGGTTGAGCAGAGCTCCCTATTTTGTAATATTTTGATGCCAGAACTGTTCTCTAGTTATGTATCAAATTTGAGACTTTCACATTAAAAGAAGTCAACTTCTTTCATCTCTTTGTTTAAAACTGTGCTAAAACACTCGGGCATGGAGGATCCAGTCAAGGGTTGTGATTCTATTGTAAGGTAGGTTTGATTATAGTATTGTCGTGACCAGTTTTAGTCAGCTTCCTTGTTATCTTATTTTCCCTTACATTGAAAGGCTCGGGCATGGAGGATCAAGTCAAGTTGTTGTAGTTGCATTGTGATGTAGGTTTGATCATTATGTTGCTGTGACATATTTCAGTGTCTGAAACTTGAGTTCAAGAGTCCTCTCGAGCCTGAGTTTTTCTTCACCAAGATACTTGAAAGTCGGATGCCCATGGCATACTTGTCCACCTTTCTCACTAAGTCTTCCTTCTGCCCACCCTTAAACTCAAAACATTGACTGAAGTTAATGAGTCCCTCACTTCCTTGTGCATTGCATGTCCATTTTCTATGATTAAAATCATTCTTGTACTGAGTTTTGTCCATTTGACCTCCATTCATAAAACCAACATCCACCAAACATTATGATGGGTACTGGGCTTATCCTATTGCAATCTGAGGGTGACTCTCAGTGCTAACATTCATGGCGCCATTGCCAGGGAACAAATTGAAGACATTTCCCTAGGATAGAATGACAAAGAGATTTTGATTTTGAAGGTGCATCAGAAATCAGTAACTTGAAGATTGCAAATTGCACCTGGTGACTCCACTATTTCAGTTGTGGCTCCCAAAGGGAGACACATGAGGTCTACTCCAAATTTGCCTCTGGAAACACCTGAAGCTGACCCAGGAAATATTATCATAAAAGGAAAGACCCCTCAAGAAGGTATTTCAATTATTGTATCAGGTGATTCTAGCAATTTACATAATTCTTCTTTAAAAACTCCAATAGTTGCATCTAATTCTCCTATTATACCATCTGTTGAAGTTTCAAGAAGTTTAAATTTTGGTAGTTTCCCTATTGAATTTTCCCCTTCTAGGCCTCATTTAGAAGAAATTTTTGACACCCCTGTTTCCCCTGAGATTGTAAAGTGGTTCAGACCTAGAAGCTTAGAAGATTGTCCGACTTTGGGTTTTCCTACTCCTCCTCCTGTCAAAGTTGTAGTATCTAAAGAGGGGGAAACTTATTTTTCCTTAAACCCCATATTATCCTCCTCCAACACTCAATTGTTTCCCCTCTCCTCTGGAAACACAACTCCAGTCCCACCTGTCCAATCTCTATATCCCCTTGGTTCTCTTGCAGTTCACATCCCAATGGCAGGTGCTAATCCTCATAGAAACATAATGGATGCCATAGTGGTTGCTCATTATGCCCCTCTTGTTTTACCTCGGCCTATGAATTCCCTCCCAGTTGGAGATTACCTCAAGTATATGCCCAAGTTTACAGTAGAGGAAGACATAACTACAAAAGAACACCTTTCAGCCTTTTACATTTATGTAGATAATCTTAATATTGAAAATGAAGATGTTTGGTTGAGATTTTTTGTATAGAGCCTTGATGGTGAGGCTATAAAATGGTTCAAGGGCTCGACTCTTGGATCTATAGATGGGATTGAATCTCTAGATGATTCATTCTTGAGATATTGGGGGGGAAAAAAGGACTTCCTTTATTATATTACAAAGTTTGGATCACTTAAGAGAGAGGAAGGGGAGTCTGTTTCATACTTCTCCAAGAGATTTAATAAGATGTACAATAAGATCCCCATTGAAATGAAGCCTACTGGAACCTCTGCCAAGATCACTTATGCTAGTGCTTTTGGCCCTGAGTTTTGCCTCCTACTGAGAGAAAGAAGAGTTGCCTCCTTGTCTCATATGAAAGATGCATCCCTTGAAGTAGAATCCAATATACTGGCAGTTGACAAACTTAGGAGTAAGGTTGATAGAGACAGAAGAAAAGGCAGGTCTGAAGCTTCAACCTTTGGTTCCTCTGCTTCCCACCCTCAGGTGGATGAGATGAATAAGATGGTAAAATCACTTTCTACAGAAATGGAGAAATTAAAATTTGAGGGGAAAAAAGGATATAGGAATGCCTAGAATACTGATAACAAGGGTAACTCTAGAAGACCAAATACTGCCCCCCAGATCATCCAAATAGATCAAATAAATAGGGATAGGGATGACCAAAATATCCAAGCCCCTCTCCAAAACAACTTGGTTACTGATGCAGAAGGAGAGGAATAATGTTAGGAACCAAATATCAATATAGCATAGAAAATCCTCAGAAAAAGTACTCAACGCCTTGAAAAAGAGATAATTTCAGATAATAAGCCTCTTTGAGGGGGAAACCTCCTTTTACCCCACTTAAATGTTCAAGTACAAGATGATTCAAA
>SNQJ01S0008441.1:82284-92949 GCA_010110895.2 Picea sitchensis | reverse complement strand
CCCCCCACCGTTAAAGGTAGAACGGTCTGGGGGGTCCAAAAAATCTTATTGGTCGTAGATCTAAGCACCATCATCTCAAGCGTTCATATGTGCGCCTTCTTTAACTTGTCAACACAAAATTATATTTGTTTCAAAAACTTAGGACAAGTGCATTATGAGGATTCACCAACTTTCCCCTGCTTTGTATCACCATGGGGGTTAGACATTCACCTTTCAAACATCAAAGGTATGTTTCAACATCGATCGTCATGCATATTTTATTGAAATAAATGCCACTAACCTATGCTCTAACCTACTTACCTATGACATTTAGCCCAGATTAAACAATTGGACTAAGAAATTACTCTATCCTAGGGTTTTTTGACCAAGATTAGGCAGTTTGGTCAAATTTATTCACTAGCTAAACTAATAAGCTTGGCTAAGATTAAATAGTTTAGCCAAGTTTATTCACTAATCCTATCAACATCAATTTAAAAGGACTTGGTCATGCTTAAACTGTATGGGGCAAGTCATTGTTATTGCATGGGGCTTTATTCAATTTCTTTTATGCCCTCTTTTATTCTTTTTCTTTCTTTTCTTTTTTTCTTTTTCTTTCATTTCTTTCTCAAATCATTTACATAATGGAAAATTATTTGGCAACCAAACACAATGAAAAGATGACATTTCAGTCACCAGTTGATCCTATAAATTATGGGGTTATAACAACGGCTCCACCTGGGGATGGTACTCTCCTTGTGAAGTGCCAAGAATCATGCTTCCTGATGTTCTGAAAAGTTTTCCACAATTTCTTTTGTTGTTTGATTTGTTTTATTTTTGAAAATTTTGACAACAATGTTCAGTGGCTCAGGGCCTTCTCTGCGGGCTTCAACCATCTGATCAAAGTTATTCATTCAAAAACTTGTAAGAAAAATGAAATGATTTGTACAATGGAGAGGTGATACTGAAAGCCTATACTGAGGAGGTGAATAGTGCTTCAGCATTTTTCCATTCACAGGTCCTCCTGGTAGATTGATCCCATCATTGTGGTTGAGAAGAAAAGCATTATTTCCTATGAATTCTTGAATCATGTAAGGTCCCTTCCATAAACTGTCGAATTTTCCATGCTTCCCCTTATCTTCATTTCGAGCATCCCACCTTAGAACCAGATCACCTAGCTCAAAGTCATCTTCTTTAGTTCTTTTATCAAAGATCTTTTTAATGCTCTCCTGGACAACCTGAGTTTTGTTGTATACTTATTCTCTAGACTCATGCAAGTGGATCATCTGGTGTATCCTTCTTTGGGAGTCGTTCGGCTCGGCTTGCATCTCTTGCAATAGTTTCATGACGGGAACCCCTAAAGAGGTAGGAAAAATTGCTTCAGTGCCATAGACCAATTGATACAGAGACATACCAATTGACCTCTTAGTGGTTAGTCTGTCGGCCCACAATGCGAAAACCAACTTGTTATGCCATGACTTTTTGTTTTCTTGCAAAGTCTTCTTAATAATGTTCACCAGGGTTTTGTTGGATGACTCATCCAGCCCATTTCCCTGAGGGTAATAAGCTGTGGAGTGTCCCAAAATGATATGATACTGGTTGCAAAAATATATAAGCTTCTTAGATCGGAAAGCGGCTGCATTGTTAGTTATGATTTTTCTTGGACATCCAAAGCGAGACAAGATATTAATTTCTAGAAATTTAATAATGACAGAATCAGTAGCTTGCCTGCTTGGTAAAACTTCAATCCATTTTGTGAAATAGTCTGTAGCAGTGAGGATCCACCTATGTTGGCCCGAAGAGGGAGGATGTATTTCTCTGATAAATTCTAATCCCCATTGTTGAAAAGGAGCTTCAACAGAGATTGGTTTCAGGGGAAAAGGGAGGAGCTTATTTTTTCCCTCGAACACCTGACATTTATGGCACAAAGTCACTTTCCGATGCACATTAGTGAATAGTGTAGGCCAATAAAACCTAGCTCTAAGGATTTTATTAGCTGTGGTCTTCCAACTCAGGTGACCACCACAGTCTCCTGCATGAAAATCCTATAGTACTTTTCCAGCTTCATCTTTTAATAGACAGTTCAACAAAATACCTCCAGGCTCCTTCCAATAAATATTTCCTTATAGAATGCAAAATTTTAATGCTTTCAATTTCAAAAACCTAGCTTTAGTTTTGGTCAAACCAGGGGGAGATTGTAAGTTATGCAAAACAAATATCAGGTCTGCGTACCATGGAGAGTTCAGAAATACCTCTTTCACGCTTGGAGTCGCCTTCTCTCCATGTTCATCTACTGTAGCTAAGAAATTAATATCTAGAGCATGTAAATTAGATTCAACAATTAAATTTGCTAGACCTTGACCTTTAATTAGTTTAGTAGGCTTAATCTCTATGTCATACTCCAAAATGATAGCAATCCATTTTCCTCTTCTACCATCTGGATTGTCTTGGGTTAAAATGTCCTTTACTACTGCATTCAGAACGTATGCAATTGCATGGGAATGGAGAATATATACTCTAAAATCTTTTATGGCTTTGACTAGGGCAAAAGTTGTTTCTCCATTATTTTATAATTCAAAGCAGCATCTCTTAAGGATTTACTAAAAAAGGCTATGGGTTGTTCATACCCTTCGTTGTTTTTCTGTAGTAATATTGTTGCAATGGTGTGTTCAGAAGCGAAAGAGAAAAGGTAAAAATATTTGGTGAAGTCAGGACTGATCAAGACTAGAGCATGTGTGAGCGCATGCTTAACTTGTTCAAAAGACTGCTTGGATGCAGGGTCCCATTTTATTTTTGTGTCCTTTTTAACATGTTGGTGATGTTCCTAAGAAGCTCAACCAAGTTGGGTATGAATCTTCTCAGAAAGTTTATTTTGCCAATGAAAGATTGTAACTCCTTGATATTCCTTGGGTGTTCCAGTTTCTGAATGGCTTCTATTCTGCTGGGATATATCTTAATTCCTTCCTTAGAGATTATGTTCCCCAACATTTTACCTTCCTCTAATCCGAAAAGGCTTTTCTTAGGATTCATAGAAATCCCAAATTTCTTGCATTTCTCAAACACTCGTCTGAGATGTTGTAAGTGTTCTTCATCGGATTGGGAATAAACAGTTACGTCGTCCAGATAAATGAGCATAAATCTGCCAAGTTCTTCCACAAAAGTGATGTCCATCACTCTTTGGAAAGTGGCCCCAACGTTCATCAAACCGAAAGGCATTTTCACATACATGAAGGTACCCCAAGGTGTTGTGAAGGTTGTTTTCTCTTGATCATCTGGGTGAACGAGAACCTGGTTATAGCCTGAGAAACCATCCAATAAGGAGATTCGACTGGATCCAACTACCTTTTGTAATATGTGGCCCATTTTTGGCAATGGGTAGTTTTCTTTTAGGGAAACCTTGTTCAAGTTTCGGAAATTAATGCAAAGCTTGATTTCCCCAGTTTTCTTTTGGGTTGGAACCAAATTTGAAACCCATTTGGAAAATCGTAAGGGAACTATGATTTTAGCATCATACATCTTTTTTATTTCTTTTTCTATCAGGGGAATCAGCTTGGGATTGATTCTCCTAAGTTTCTGTCTGAAAGGTTTTTGGTCTTCTTTTTTCAGAATCCTATGTTGTATGATGTTTGTGTCATAAGATTTTAAGTCTTCGTAACCCCAAGCAAATACGTCCACATATTCCTTGAAAAGTTCAATGTATTTAAGTTTATTCTCGAGGGGTAAAGATTTGGAAAGTTTTACCATCTTAGGTTTCTCTTCTGTCCCTATGTTACAGTCTTCAACTTCTTTACCACTAGCTTCAATTTTAGGTTTTTTAGCTACATCATTAAAGTCAAATAGGTCTTCTAACAGTACTAAACCCCTAGGTAAAACATTACTCTTTAAATGCAAAACATCAGAATCTACCTCATCTTCACCTAATTCTTCTGAATCTATTTTATTAACACTATCATTTCCAAAAACAGATTTATCTACATTTTCATCATCATTTTCTAAGTCTATGTTTGTACACTTGAAATCATTTTTACATTGTAGAAAATCTTCAATTTGATCATCGTTCCCAAATACCTGCCAGTATCTGATGTTTTCCGAGACAGTTGATCTGCACTTCACCTCTATCGTGTGTGGGCGAGTGGAACGAAAAGGTATCTTGCATGTAGCTGCTGACGTAGCTAACCCATCTGCTAAAATGTTTTGTCCCCTGGGCATCACCTGCAAATCAATTTCTGTGAAACATTGAAGGGCATCCAAAACAACATTACTATTCAACTTCTCATGGAATACTGAAGGGCATCCAAAACAACATTACTATAATCTCTAAGCCTGGGATGTTTTGCTTCATACCCACCTTTAATTTGTTTGATAATTAATTCACAATCACCTCTTACCATGATTTGTTTGGCACCAACCTTCTTTAGTAGTTTCAGACCGAGCATCAAAGCTTCATACTCGGCTATGTTGTTAGTGCATTGAAAATTTAGTTTGTAAGAATGGTTCTCTAAATACCTAGATTTGTTATTGTGCAACCAAACTCTTACTCTAGCTCCCTCTTTGCTTACAACTCCATCAAATTCCATGCTCTAGAACTCTGCTGGAAATTCTTCACTTATTACAATTTCCTTCCTTTTTGCCTCAGTGATTTCTTGGCCTTCCTTCAGATCAAGTGTATCTTCTTCCCACTAAGTGATTTGTTCTTCCATATCACCGTCGTTATACAGGATGAAGGAATCTAGATCAGAGTGTGCAAATTACAGAGGGCAGTTATGTGGTTTTTCTTGGTTGTTGACCATATATTTCATCAACGTCTCTCTGTACAGTCTTCTTTGTTGTCCGAATACTAGGATAGTGGAATATGACATATCCAATTGCAAAGTTCCTCTCAACTTGGCCCCCCAAGACCTAGACAACAGCATACCATATTTCGGGGAGATGTTCGCGACCATAACATCCATAACCATACTTTTTACTAGAATCTGAACTAGGGTGATACATAAGTCTTTGATCAACCTAATACAACTGAATTTGTTGGAGTCAAAAGAGTGCAAATCCTTGTAGGGTCTGGTGACCTTGAGTCCTAGTTTTTCCATCACTTCTTTAGGCATCAGGTTGTGGGAAGCACCCGAATCTAACATAGCATCGTGCATAATTAGGTCATGTATATTAAGGTTGATGTAAAAAGGAGTGACAACACCAGTGTCAGTCTGACCATCAACTTCAAGACCAAATAGGAGTTCAGGTTGATCATCGATAAGATTTACCATGTCCGAATGATTCGTTGATCCAACAGTCAAGGCCTTCATGCCTATATCAGACTCAATGCTCAGCGCTTTGATCACCTGCGATTGGTAACTGTTCTTACTTATCAATTCAGAAAGGGGAATGGGAATCTTCACTTTCGTTAATTCCCCTTCAAGGATGAAAGGGGTAGGTGCTATGCTTTGGCTCAGCAATTCTGATTTGTCCACCATAGTTTTCTGGGTAGAAGTACTTGGTTGATTGGTTGATGAAACCTCAATTTGCGTTGATATTTGTAAAATGGTAGGGTTTCTTTTTGCTGGAGGTTCAACATTACCTTTCTCAGGGATTTTCTTGGTATAAGGCTCAAATTTATTCTTGTTTTCGACTGTTTTCTTCGTTTCGGTTACCTTCTTTGGGGGATTTTCATCTATCTTTTTTCTTCACAGAATGTATTGCCTGTGTACCTCCATAATGGAATTTTCAAATGCCTGTTGTTCCATATCCTCGGCTTCCTCATTTAACTCTGTTTGAGAAAGAAGGAAAAGTTCTTGCTCTTCCTGAGTAAGGAATATGGCTTCATCATCGTGAATGCCCATGAGGTTTATATGTGTGTCATCTAATTCTTCAATTGTCTCCTCACTTTCATTAGTATAATTTTCCTATAGGGGTGGTTTGATATTTTGATCAGGACCCCTCTGTTCTCTTTGATCCCTAGGATCTCTCTGCATGATTTGAGGGGGATTTCTTTTGAAGTTAGGATTCTGAATTTGTGGAGCAACTTGGTTTTCTCTGGGAGGATTTCTTTCAGCTATAGTAAGTCTCTCCATCATTATTTCCATTTATCTAGATAAGGAATCCAATTTGGCGTCATAAGAGGATGTGGTAGGTTCCTCTTTAATCGTGACTCTCCTTTCTATCCTCTGTTGTGCCCTTCTGGCTAATAGGTTGGCCTCTACACTTACTGCACTTTTCTGCATGTCCTCCAGAGTGGTAGAGTTTCTTTCCCTTAATTGATACGACATATCAGCGTTGAAACCGTCAGGGAATTTTATCAATGCTAAACCTTGTGGGGGTTTAATATCGGTTGGAATCGCATTGTACAAATTGTTGAAACAGGTGCAGTATTCTTGTACTATTTCTCCTTGGTTCCTTCTGATGTTTTCTTATTCTGACAAGATCTGGAGAGGATTTTTATTTACCTCCCATCGATCTAGAAAAAATCTTTGAAACGCTGTAAGTTCGACCATAGAAGAAGCACGTAAGCCTTTGTACCATTTCTTAACATCCCCAGTCAGACTCTGCACAAATAGTCTCATTTGAACGTCAGCTTCATCTACTTACTGCAAGTCAAAATAGTCATTCATTTTATCAATGTGTTGTTGTGCATTCAAGGGCCCAGTACCATTGAAATGTGGAAGTCATGTTTAATAGTCTTGGGGCATAGCATGTAGAGGTGCGACCAACACCAAAGGGGCATATCTGGCTTCCATGATAGGTGGAGGAGGCGGGACAACAACCTGGATGATGGGTGGGGAGGTGAAAGAAGATGAAGAGGATGAAGGACTAGCAGACACAGAGTGAGTGGGTTGAGGTTTTACAGAAGATGCAACAATAGTTATGGAAAAAAGTTCGACTGATTGCTAGAAGTGGGCTTGGTGTAAATCTTGATCAAGATTCGCTACCAAAGTTTCTAGCTTGTCGAATTTTTCAAGGAATTTTTTATCAGGGACCACCTTGGGAGATAGTATTTCAGGGGTTCATGGTTGCAGGATGGTTCGATCTAAAACGGTTTCAGTCACAAAGCTATTAGATTTCATTCTAAATAGGCTTTGTTCAAAAGTGGTGTCAAAGTTGAGATCCTGGAGGGAAACAAGTTTCTCTGGAAGAGAAAAGAACCCATGAATGGGACTATGACTCCCTGAACCTTCTGCAATAGTCTTCTTTCTGAGTAAATGTTCTGGATTATCAGTTACTACTGCGGGTTATGGGTCTGGGTGAGATCGAGTATAAGCTCTTTTAGGAGCCATATTTTTAATTTTTATATCTTTTTATTTTTATGAATCCAAAATTACTATGTACAAACTTTTAACAACCTATGAACATTATTTCTTTCTCAGATTTATGATTAGTTCATAAATAAAGTTTTATTCTAGGGAAAATAAATCTTGGGATTGAAAGTTTGTTCAGTCTTCCCCAGTATGCTCGCCACTATGTTATCGCTCTGTAAATTCCCAGAGGTTGTCAGGGTAGAAGAAATTTACTAGAGGTAACTTTATCCAACCACTTCGAAACTGGGATCTAGCCCTGCCAGTTTCAGAGAGGGATCTCTCTATAAGATTTAGATATGTTTTAACTTCAAAATATTAGGCTAGTTAAATAGAGTAAGGTCGAATGGTTTGTTTTTTCTTTATAAAATTGGTTGAAAGAGATTTTATGAATCCATTGGGCTATGGGGTCTATATTATAAGGATAGAGATCTAAACAGGAACTAAAAGATTCTTTTCACAAGGCAAGAAAATGAATTCATTGGATTCTTTAGCAGCAAAGTGATGGATAGCAGAAAAGATGAGAATGTCAATTAAAGTAAAGAACCATTTAAGAATTTCTTCCCTGTAATATCAGAAGATAAACATTAAGATCTATAAAGTCGAAGACAGGTTATACAAAGATAAATCCTGCAACATGCGCTACTTTTAAAAGATCAAATTAGAAAAAAATATGACAACTGAGCGAGAAAAACATTTAACACAGAAAGATAAACATCACCAATGAATAACACGCGAAAATCCTATGAAACGTCCCTTTGTATTATTGGAAGATCTCTTGATAAAAAATTACAGTCTTTTTTGGCTTACAGGGCGTAAAGATCAACCCTTCATACTTCAAAGTTTGGAGTATTCATAATCAAAAATTACATACGATCCTGTCATTAAAGATCATGACGTGGCAAATTCTAAATTTAGCTAACTAACTCAATAAGATACAAAAATTCAGGAACTGTTGATGATGTGTTGAAATATTCATGTTGATTTCTAGGAAACCATTGGTGAGTCATCTACATGACTTCGTCTGATCGGATTGTTGACAGGGCTTGGACACCTCATCACCTACTCAATCAGATTGCATAGCTCTTCCCACCGAAGATGACTGGGAATGATGACTTTGAGTAGTCTTCGGTATATTTCATCCATCTCTATGTACTTGGAAAAAGTTAGCTTGACAATGAAAATATACCGGATCTCGTGTCGTATGATGATGTCTGGCTGCAAGGTTTCTAAGAATGCCTTGCCCGTTATGCTGCCTTGTATTCCCGAAAATTTCGAACTATCTTTAGCCACTATGGCTAGCCTCTGTTTATAATCAGGGAGGGTCATTAACTTGTCATTTAAGACCCTTAAATCAGGGAGACCTTTCTTCTACAGAGCTTCGATTTTACTGAAAAAAAATTTCACTCCTGTGTCCATAGTCTGGACCTTATCCTCCAACTGTAGCATTAGTCCTCTTTTGGTCAGAACCCTCTTGACCTCAAGGGTGGTTTCCGTCCTGTCTTCAATCTTTAGATCCTTTAATTCTTCCCTGGTTTTTGAATTTAGGAATTTGATGATCTCAGTGGCTTCTGGGAATTTCTCCCAGTTCTCCTCTTATTTTCTTAATAGCCTACCTGCTCCTTTGTACTAGTTCATTTTTCTCGAACATGATTTGCACCATAGGCCATATTTCATTAAAGGATTTGGGGATATCCATCCAGATATTTTCCTTGGCCTCAACAAGTGTCTTGCCTATCACCGTCTACTTTCGAAGCTGCTGCAATTCTTGTTTGAGCTTGTCTGATGCTTGTTTCTCCATGGAGTAGTTGGTCTGGTAAGAAGAATTAAGTTCCTGAAGGTCCTCAACCTCCTTTTTAAGTCTTCTAATTTTTGTCTCTTGCAAGTTCATCTCCTCCATGGATTTTTCCAGTTCTACTATCTTTTTCAGAGCTGTCAGTGGAGTTGATGAGAGAATCTCTGTTGAGGGGGTTCCTACTACAGATGTTGTGCTTACTCTTGTAAGTGGAACTGTGCTCAATGGAATGACTTCCATGGGCATTGATTGTTCCTTCTCCTTCACTAACCTTTCTAGTTATGCTTCCATCTCTTTCAACTGTGCATTCTGCTCCATGATCAACTTGAGTATTTCATCCTTCTTGCCTTCTATTTCAACTATTTCCTTTGCTTGTGCATCTTCCGTTGGTGGCAGTTTCAGTTGTTTCCTCAGAGATGATATATCTCCATTTTTATTTTTAAGAATCTCCTCGACTACTTTGACATTCGAGGGGTCATACCCAATCTTGAGGAACAACTCTTCCAACGTCTTAATTCTGTTATCCTTTGCAAAGGATGATATCTTCTCTAACTTCTACTGTGTCTGAACATTTCTCAGAGAGACCTGTAATTTAGCAGCCGTAGTAGAAGAATTTGCCAAAGTGGAGAACACCATTTCTCCGGTTTTCTTATGCAGATCCATTTGATCGACAGGGTGCACATCTCTGGTATGAAACTCGAACGTTGCCTAGCATTTGAGGGAAAATTCAGGGAAATGATGGACCTGGGGGAAAATATATAGATGAAGATTGGACTCCAAGANATTGCTCTGATCTAAGAAAGTATCTTTGAGCCACGACTACAACTCTACAAATTCGAATTCGCATCTTGTGTCTACAATTAGGTGATCTCTGTTGGCCAATGGGATCCTGTAGAGGTTGACAGGAGGTGGGAGGAAAGGATTTTCCTTGGATTCATCTTTCTTGGATTTTGGCACCATCACTATGGAAAATACCTGCAATTCAAAAAAAATATGTTAGCGGGAATGGCAGTGGTTTTGGGCTACTGATTGAATCTGGAAGAGGATAAGGATAAACTTCCTGGTGCGAGGATAATATAAGCAATGGGCGAATGATGGAGGAAAGTCAGTTTTGAGCAAACGAATACCCGTTGGGGGTGGGAGATAGATCAACAGGCTAACAGATAAGTTAGCCTGTAATAAATGGCCAACAGGTCCTTTGGAGTGTGAGATTGCAGGTAGAAACGAGTGATGAGTACGACCGAGTGATGTGGAGGGTGTTGATTGGGGACTGGCCATGGTGAAGGGACCTGTGACAGGTGAACAGGGGGGATGAACTGACAGATTTATGGGATGTGACCATTAGGAGAAGATAGTGGAAAAATGATGTCATGGGGTTGCGAGGGTATATCAGGAAAATGGTAAGTGGTAAGTGGAAAAAGTGGTTTGCGGTAAATGGTGGGAGTCTGAAGCAATAGGTTACTGCCACGTTAGAGGAGGGGGCATGACAGAAAACCATTCCATTACGTACCCCCCCCCCACCGTTAAAGGTATATCGGTCGGAGGGGTCTGAAATACATCGCCATTCTTCCATCGGTGCGCTTGTCGCTGGACCGTAGATCTGAGCGCGAC
>SNQJ01S0008441.1:67136-78068 GCA_010110895.2 Picea sitchensis | reverse complement strand
ATCATTTAAGAGAGAGGAAGGGGAGTCTGTTTCATACTTCTCCAAGAGATTTAATAAGATGTACAATAAGATCCCCACTGAAATCAAGCCTACTGAAACCTCTGCCAAGATCACTTATGCTAGTTCTTTTGACCCTGAGTTTTGCCTCCTACTGAGAGAAAGAAGAGTTGCCTCCTTGGCTCATATGCAAGATGCATCCCTTGAAGTAGAATCCAATATACTGGCAGTTGACAAACTTAGGAGTAAGGTTGATAGAGACAGAAGAAAAGGTAGGTATGAAGCTTCAACCTTTGGTTCATATGCTTCCCACCCTCAAGTGGATGAGATGACTAAGATGGTAAAATCACTTTCTATAGAAAAGGAGAAATTAAAATTTGATGGGAAACAAGGATATAGGAATGCCTAGAATATTGATAATAGGGGTAACTCTAGAAGACCAAATAATTCCCCCCAGATCATCCAAAGTGATCAAATAAATAGGGATAGGGATGACCAAAAGATCCAAGCCCCTCTCCAAAACAACTTGGTTATTGATGCAGAAGGAGAGGAATAAGAAGTTGATCATGAAATCCATTATCTTGGTGACACCTCCTCATCCCCCCATTTAACTCAATCTGCATATGAGGATTCTCTCATAGATAGTCAGCTAAATGAGTTGAGAAAAGAGGAAAGGACCAGTGGCAATCCGAATAGATACAATCTCAGGTCCAAGAACAAGGAAGGAAGGCCTAACATTCCTAATCAGCCTACTAGAGCAGAGCATCCCATTAAGGAGGTTCCAGCTAACAACAAAGAAAAAGAGGAACATAACCCCTAAGAAGTGATTAAGAACCCTGTCCCAGAAGTGAAGGAGATTATGAAGCCTTCCTCCTCTTTTAGCTTTGAGAATGAGATTCAAAAGATCAAAATTTGTGCTCCTTTCTTGGAGCTAGTTAAAAATGAGGATTTTGAGAGGTACCTCTCCAAAGTGCTGCAGCCTGAGCCTTCATCTGATTCCACAGATTTAGTCAACCTCCAAGATGAAAATCCTTCTATCATACTAGTACCTTTGGTAGAGGATAGAGATGACTCCTTCCCTCCTTTCTATACATCATTGAACATCCATGATAAGGTTTTGCACAACTGCTTGATGGATTCAGGGGCATCTCACAATCTCATGCCTAATATTGTCATGGAGGAGCTCGAGTTGGAGGTACAAATACTTATCATGACCTGTACTCATTTGATTCCAGGAAAGTGAAGTACCTTGGGGTTATCAAAGACTTGGATGTATCTTTGTTCCAGTTTCCAATGAAGAGCGTAGTAATAGATATTGTAGTGGCTAATGTCCCCCCTAAGTTTGGGATGCTTCTGTCTAGATATTGGATAAAAATACTTAGGGGAACCTTGTATATGGATCTTTCATATGCCAATATTCCTGTGTTTGGAGGTGAACAAAGAAGGCTTTATAGGGAAGCACAACTTTCTTACATCATAAGTGATGAAGCAAATCCGACCAACCACCCCATTTTTGCAGTAGATATTGATCTGGGGACTAGTATGTTACAACTCACTGATGGCCCTCAAGCACCTATTGAAATCAGAAAGCTGCCCATCACCCCTTGTGAAGACCCTCCTCTCGATACCTTTATTTGGAAAAAAAAATGATGGGGCCTCTTCTAGGGAAGGTGTTAGTGTTGGGGTAGTTTTCATTTACCCTACCCAAGAGACCATATATCTATCTTATAAGATTGAATTTGAAACAACAAAATGGTGGTAGAGTATGAAGCTCTTGTTTTGCGTTTGAGAGCTTCCAAAGACATGAATACTGAGGAGCTAACAGTATTTGGAGATGCTGAGTTAATTGTACATCAGGTCAAAAATCTATATCAAGCTAAGCACCCTAGGTAAAGGGCCCTACAAAAACGATGTGAAGTATATTGTTGATATTTTCTTCTTGGATTTTAATATCTCATTTGTTCCAGGAGAGAATAACTCTATGGTAGATTCATTGGTTGTCTCAGCAAGCAATTTCAGGGTCCCTTTGCCCCCAAAGCTCAAGTATGAGGTGGAAGTAAAATACAGACCCTCTATTCCTGACAATGTCAAACATTGGAAGGTTTTTGAGGATGATATTGAAGTAAAAAGGTTTCTTGATACTATGGATGAATTTTCTATTTTGCATTTTGATCAAGATCAGGATACTGAAGATAGCCCCCATGCTGATATTTTTCTGAATAAAATTGCTAACCATCATATTGTTCAATTACCCAGTAACCATATTCCAAACGGACTTGTCCCCTTGGAGAGATTGTTTGACATGAATGATGTTGCTATAAAGGTTAAAGGTTCAACTGAAGAGGCTAATGTGGATGAATGAAATTTAGGAACAGAGAAGGATCCCAAGTATGTCAAATTGTCTAGCAGTCTGTCAAAGGAGCAAAGGGTTGAGTATGCCAAGATCTTGAAGGAGTTTTCTGATGTGTTTTCTTGGAAATATCAATATTTAAGGAAATATGACACCAACAGCATTGAGCATAAGATCCCTTTGAAAGAAGAGGCCAAAAATTTCAGGCAGAAAATCAGACAGATAAATCCTATGTTACTGCCTGTAACAGCCCCATCCGGTATGACTCCTACGCCTTACAACTGGTAAAAGCATCCTTAATTTTTATTTTTTTTTGTGTGTGTGTGTAGGAAGGTAATAATGACATTATACTCAACATCACAACACGACGACGAACCAACGCATGCAACTCACATGACAACAACATAACGACCAATCATAAAATCACATCAAGCCCCTGGAAGCAACGTACGACATTCGACCAATGAAGAATAAGAATGACTACCCTCTCGTCCTACCTTGCAATGGTTAGGACCTCCAGGAGACATAAGAAATGCTCAAGCCTAGGTTCCCATCAATTTTGACCATTTAAGGTCTCAGGGTTGGTGACTATTCTGAGGAACATGGACGTGTCTACATCCCCCCCGACACAAGTAGACCAAGCATATTAAAATTTTAAAACAAGTATGGATATTAATTACAATGAACAACACCACCCTCTATGGGAGCGCAAGCTAAAAATGAATTTACCTATATCCCGATCAATCGTCGAGTCAATCTAGTCAATAAATACAGTCTATTTTGATCATCTATTATGAGCCCAACTTAGCATGTCTAAAACGCAAAATAGCATTAAGGTACAATCTAAATTAGCCTTAAAACGAATCCATTGCACAATTTTAAATTACAAATTGTCGCCAAGGTACCATCTACTTCAACATTAAATGTACATCAATAAGCAAACTTGAACTTCGACTGGATTATTAATTAAAAATATAAATAATCATTAATCATAATCTAACTAACTTGTCTAAATTATAAACTAGTCATTCATTAACAATCAAATAGACATTAGGTACAACCAATTTTAGCAATTTAATTACCATGTCCATCATCACAATCTAATTGACTAATCTAATTAATCCATAATAGAGCCCTAACTACAATTACCATCTAAATTAACATTAATGCAAATCAAGTCAATACTAATATTGAATTTATAACTGCATTCTAATATAATTGTTTAATTAATAAGAAGACTAGATTTAACAGTCAGGTCTAAGTGAACTAGGCGGTCTACTCATCGAGAGTGTCTAAACGTAAAGAAGGCTACTCCACCTAAATTACATTCATGTCTCCCTATCAATCCTATTTCCTAAATCTGGTAACAACTTTGCATCAAAATTTATTGTGGTTGAAATGCCTTTCACACTACTGTTATGCTTAAAGTACTATCTTTTTATACATTACTAGACCCGAGATAGAGACTCTCTCGACTGTAAGGCATGAAGTAATTTACCAAGGACGTTAATAACTTTTGGCTATTTACATTGTAAATTCTTTTTAATTTTCAACGAAGGTGAGGATAAGTGCTGAACTCAACAGGACAGTTTCAATCACTCACAGCAGGGATAGCCAAATCCAAAAGCTAGTCTTTTAGAGATTTCCAAGCATCTAAATGCCTTTTATACAAAATTCAGACAATGATTTAGTTATTATCAATCTCAGTTCTCTGCCATCAAAATTTTACAATGATGGAAGAATTAATGATCCATTAAATTCCTTTGACAAAAGAAAAACATAAAGGTACCACTTAATTTCCAGGATTTGTTTAATGCAATAACTGTTAATGATGGCATAAAAACTGAATCCATCCACAGAATCCATATGCCATCTAACCGATCAATATACTATTTAACATTACAATTTTTTATTGAAGTTATGGATATTGAATGAATTACTGCCATCGCTGTCATCTTGGCCGGGTGGATTCCCTGACATCCTGATAATGAGCTTCTAAACAAGGCAACTCGCAGTCATCCTAAGAGGCAAAATCAAAATCCTTAAACAGCAAAACGCAGTCATCCCTGGGGGAAAATCGTGGTTTTTGTTTTCAAGCAGTAACAGTGAGGAGTAACACCTACGTGACAGTACAATCGTGGTCATAATTTTGGTGGTAAAAATCATGGTGTAATCGTTGGCCATCAATAGACTAATAGTTGTTGTCGATATGCTAACAGTTAACCTATTAATAAGATCGTTGGTCAATCATGATACCATTCTGTCATTAATGAAATCAACATTCAACCTTACGCTATCAATAAGAGCAGGCTATCTATTAACACATTAAAATTTGCTATCTAATATAATTATGTAATGAAATCATTGTAAAAAGAATGATAGCTATCAGTTCAATACATCTATTCATTGTCTAACAAGTTCGTTGTCAACAACAAGTGTCCACCCATTAACACCTATTACACCCCTAGTTACATAGTAAAACCACCTCCGTCGGTACAATAAAATCGCTACCCAAATCTCAGTAACTACGTAAGCAATCAAGGAAGTTTCGTATCAAGGAAGATTCGTTGGTGGTTCAAGGGTAAATTTCATGCATTCAGTGTAAACATTTACTATCTTTCAAATGTAAAAATGTGGCAGTAAGTAAAATAAGACACGGTAACTCCGGGATTAAACGTTGGTCTACTGGTCATATTCACAGGGAGATTAACATTCGAAAATCAATTTGTTGAATTTAACAATCAACTTTACTGTGAATAACCATTCATCAAATTCCTAGAAGTAAAATTTTTATTAACCAAAACACCCTAGCAGTCTAGGACGAAGGGCAGGTAGCTTTGTCAAGCACCAGGCTATTGAAACAACTGACAAGAAATTTAATACAAATGGTTGGCTATGCATATTTTCCCCCAAGTCAATGAAGTGAAACTGAAGGAGGGACAATCACCAGGCAACAACAAGATATAAAAAGACCGAGTTGAAGGAAGACTTCATCATCAATCAAACCTTGTAGGGTTAGATATACGCATCAGGCGCAAGACAAACAATCAGCCAAGGACAATCAAAGGTAGACGGATGATGGGATCATCCTTCGCTCATCATCCTCGCATAGAAAAGTAGGGCGTTGAGATCCATAGGTCTCTTAACGCTAAGGCGACGACCATAGATCAGGCTCCTGGCCAACTGCTCAGGCGAGGACTCAGGAGCTAAGGATGAAAGGCAAACTACCATTAAGGACACAATCAATCACAGTCAGGTGGTCAAGACATGCAGGAAGATAAATGCCATAGGAGACATCAACCATCGAGCTAGGCTAAGGAAGGTTCAGTTATCAATTTTTAACAACACCATTTTACTTTTCCATTAAATAAGCAAATCCAAGCATAAGTCCTAATACCTTCTACCATACAAAATGAAGAGAGTGTACCATTGCCTGATCGCTCGCTCTGAATGACATCATGCACACTCCATGCAGCTCCCGCTCACCGACCATTGAGACTTCACCGGTACCTCCCAGCCAATGCTAGGGGTACTTTTCTTCCCCCTTAGCTGCTCGAGCCGTAAAGGGGCCACACACACTATCCAGAGATTTCAACTAGCTCCCAGCTCGCCTTGCAAGGCCGAGCTACCACTCCTCTTCGAGCTGGGTATCCCAACTCCCACAAGTAAATCAGTTAAGTAGATATTTTTGCAGCGTAACGTTACACAAACAGAAGATGATCCTTCATCCTTCTCCTTCCTTCATTTTATAGAGTTTTGAACTTCCTTTCTTTCCTAAAATCTCATTTAATTAAAGTTTTAAAAATAAATTCCTAAAAATTGTTCTTTGTACAAGTGTCACCCTTCCCCTTCATTCCTCCATTATTTAATTTCTTTAAATAATTAATTATCTTATTTCGCTCAACCACCTAGAGCTACTCCTAGAATCACTCCTAGGTGTCCCCAAATTCCCTTACAAGTTTTAAAGGCTTTCCCTACTAAGAAATTGTTAATTCAGTTTAAAATTAGAAATCTCTTAAATGGTAGATTCTTTACTAAGTTGACTTTCCACTTTTTCCCTTAAGTTCCCCTTTTTTCCCTTTTTATGTTACCTCTTTTCCCTAGTTTCCTAATTTTTTTGATTTTCCCTCTTTCCCCTTTTGAATTAGAACTCAAAAAGGCAAGTGTGAAAATTAACCCTTTTTCCCTTTTCTTATTTAATTAGTATATCTTAATTTATTAAGGTAATAAAACAATTAATTCCCTTTTAAAATTTTAATCCAACATAATTTTTTTTGAAACAATTTATTTATTACTCCCTTCATGTTACAAGATTTAACAAAGATCATAATTATTATTCATGTGGATTTTATTTTTATTGTTATTATTATTATTATTTATAGAGGGATAAAATTTCACCACTAGCATAGTTTAAACTTAAACCTTAATTTTTCGTATTGGGCGACATTTAATTAGGGAATTTGTTTTAAAAATACTTAACACATTATTCATCCTAATGCCATCTAGGTTCATTCCTCTATTAACAACAACATGACGTGTCCTTCAGGATGCATTAGGTGCTCCAAGGGTGCCACTCGCCTCATCTGATCCCTTGCCCTATGTGCCCTTCAGGACGCACTACGTGCTCCAAGAGTGCCACTTTCCACTCTCCATTTTTCTTGTGCAACGTGCCCTTCAGGATGCACCACGTGCTCCAAGGGTTCCACTCGCCTGTTGACTGACTTGGTAGACATCAATAACCCCTGGAGTCAATACTCCTCCAGGTGAACTTGTGGGAGACTAAGGGCCTCTAACGAATAAGGCCCCCGCCTTATTGCGCACCTCTTAGAATCATCATGAGAAACTGTTGCAGTCTGCCCTCACGACATCGTGGGTCCTCTCAAACTAGGCAATCATTAACCTACAGTTCGAGCCATGGTGGGAGTACTAGTAGGCTGTGGTGGGGCTGCTGTCCACACCTCTCCTTCAACATCTTTGGTAGTCATGCGTGACACCTTTACTCCATATGTGATTCTGGTCGGCAAGCTATCGTCAGCCTGCATCATCAACAAATCATGTCAGAACATATCCATATCATACCATTTAATCGGATGCACTAATATCACAGTAAAACAATCAAATCCCAATGGTATAATCCCTGACTCAATCCAAAGTCCAAGGGGTTCTATCGAGGCCTCTGCATCCTTGAGGTCCAAAATCCTGCACACTAAGTAAACCGAGTCAATAGCACTTATTTGTGTCAATGTAGTAAAACAACATGTCATCAATCCCATAGCACCTCATAATCAAAATCAAAAGTTTTAATATCATAATAATACAGATCACTTGCGATCAAGTGTCCTCAAATAATAATTTCACTTGGTGTGCCAGAGAGGGATGTTACATACACCCCCTCTTGGTCTAAACTTCGTCTCAAAGTTTCACAGTATATAAATGCCAAAATAAAGTGTATCAAAGTATCATATGTCTATCTGTCAAACGAAAATGGAAACTGCTGGCGCATATTATATTTGTCCTCCTAGGTCGTCGAGTGCAGACTATAATTGTCCCACTGGACCTTGACCTGATCTACCGTTCGACATCGTAGCTATCGAATGCGATGATCCAAGATGCGGACCAGCTCATCCGTGAGCACCCCCTCGTCTGATACCTGCAAGGAACTCATGTCAATAACATGTGTAGGATCACTAATATAATATCTCAAAACAGATACATGAAAAACATCATGCATACGCCTCAAGGAATCAGGCAAGGCTAGTCGATAGGCCACGGGCCCCTTTCTCTCCACAATATTGAAAGGTCCCATGAACCTAGGAGAGAGTTTATCTCCCTTCCCAAACTTGATCGAACTCTTGTGCGATTTAACCCGCAAGAAGACTCGATCACCAACCTCGTAACTACGATCGACACGATGCGTATCAGCATAACTCTTCTGTTGATCCTGTGCTTATTTTATCCTTTGTCTTATTGTTTGCATTTGCTCTTCCATTTCTTGGATCGCTTCTAGTCCCACCAGGACCCTATCCTTAAGCCGATCCCAACTCAAAGGCGTCTGACATGGTCGCCTATAAAGAAACTCAAAAGGCACCATCTTAATGGTGCTCTGGTAACTGTTGTTGTAAGAAAACTCCACTAGTGGCAAGAATTATTGCCAACGCTTTTGTTAGTCCATCACGTACATGCGCAACATGTCCTCCAAGGTTTGGTTCATTCGTTTGGTCTGCCCATCAGTCTCTAGGTGATACACAGTACTAAGGTTAATTTGGGTTCCCAAGGCCTCTTGGAAACTCATCCAAAATCATCTTGTAAACACCAATCCTTGATCGGATATAATCCTCTTAGGCACGCCATGCAGCCTCACAATCTCATTGATGAAAACTCTAGCTATTTCAGGGGCTTGATACGTCGTACGCACAAGAATAAAGTGAGCACTCTTCGTCAGAGTGTCTACTACTATGAAAATTGAGTCATGTCTCCTTGTTGTCCATGGTAATCCAACAATAAAGTCCATCGAAATAACCTCCCATTTCAATTCCATAATAGCGTGTGGTTGTAGTAATCCTGCTAGGTGTCTATGTTCATCCTTTACCTGCTGACATTCTAGACATATGGCCACATAGTTGACCATGTCTGCCTTCATTCCCTTCCAGAAGAATAAGGGTTTAAGGTCTGCCCTCATCTTCGTGACTCCCGGGTGAGCCATGTATACTACTCTATCAACATCCTCAACTCGTCGTTTGGCGGTACGTAGATCTGACTTTTAAACCTCAATAAACCATCACTATAAAATGAAAATCCCTCAAATCGTGGTACCATCATTGTGTTTTTTCCAATAAAACCCTCGACCTCTTTGTACCAGTCATCGTCACACTGTAAAGTTAGAATATTTTCAAGTAGATTCATCTGAAGAGGCAGCACCGAAAAGATGTGTGGTCTTAGACTCAATGCATCTGCCACTCACTTCACTGTGCCTTTTATGTAATAAATCTCAAAGTCATACTCGCTAAGTAATTCCGACCAACACCATTGTCGCGCGTTCAGGCTGCTTTGCATAAATATGTGTTGTAGTCCACAATGGTCAGTCTTTAGTTCAAATTTTCATCCAACAAGGTAGTGTCTCCAAACCTTCAATGCATATACGATGGCTAACAACTCCAAATCGTGCGTCGCGTAGTTCTCCTCATGCCTTCTCAGTTTCCTCGAGATGTAAGTGATCACTCGTCCATCTTCAATCAAGACTCCGCCTAAGCCTTCCATGGATGTGTCAGTGCATACCAAGAAGTCCGCGTCCATGTCTGGGACCTTTAGTATCGGTGTTGTTGTCAAAAAATCCTTGAGTCTCCGAAATGCTTCCGCGCATTTCTCGGTCCAAACAAACTTCTTTTTTTTCTTCTGCAATTCTGTGATCGGATTTGCTATCCTCGAAAATTGCTCGATGAACCGTCGATAGTATCCTTCTAAACCCATGAGGCTACACACTTTCGATACATTCGTTGGTGCAGGGAATTCCATAATGGCCTCGACCTTTGCTGGATCCATGGTGATGCCTTCGCCGGAGATGACATGCCCCAAGTAGTGAATCTTTGATTGATAAAAAGAGCATTTGGACAACTTCCCATACAGTTTTTTCTCTCGCAGACACTGTAGTACCAAGCGCAAATGCTCGTTATGCTCCTCTGTCGTCCAAGAGTAAATCAAAATATCATCAATGAATACTTTGACGAACTTGTCCAAGTACTCGCGGAACACCCCATTCATCAAACTCATAAATACCCCTAGGGAGTTTGTTAGTCCAAATGGTAAAATAGTAAACTCGTAATGTCCAAACCTCATCTTAAAGGCGGTCTTAGGGATGTCATCTTCCTTGATCCATAACTGATGATACCCTGATCGCAAATCAATCTTGGAGAACACTATCGCACCATTCATTTGATCGAACAAATCATCAATTCTCGGCAACGGATACTGATTCTTGATCATGGCCTTGTTCAATTGATGGTAGTCAATGCAAAGCCTCCATGCCCCACCCTTATTTCATATGAAAATAACAGGTGCACCCCACAGTGACACACTAGGACGTATCAGTCCCAGGTCCAACAACTCCTTCAGTTGCATTTTCAACTCTTGTAACTTTGGAGTCAACATCCGATAAAGTGCTCTTGCTATCGGTTCAGTCCCCGGTTTTAGGTCTATGATAAACTCTAATTCCGTCTCCGACAGCATCCTAGGTAATTCCTCCAGAAATACGTCTGTAAACTCCCTCACCACCGGAATGTGTTCTAAACCTTATGCTACTCCCTTCTCGTTTAACACAAGGATCGCATTGTTGGGCTCCGGATTTATAACATTTTCTTGCTGGTTCTTGAAGACATTGTCTACTCTCCTGAAGACTTTTGTTAAGCAAATGGCATTCTTTATGTGCTATTCATACTCTGTTACACCTATATGTTCCATTATATACAGAAACCATGAAGTGCTTCAAAAGCCACAAATGAGCGAAGAATTAAACTATAAATGCAACAATAATCCTCTTTTGCGGAGAATAGCTGAACTTTGCAAGAATGCAGGGTGTTGTCTTATAGAGG
>SNQJ01S0008441.1:43681-67126 GCA_010110895.2 Picea sitchensis | reverse complement strand
TCCAGTGAGTTTCTTTTAGCAGTTCAGAGAATAGTTTGGCATCCTTTAAACCCCCTCTTCAGCCCTGCATTTACTGTGCTGGTTCCTCTAAGTCTACCTTCCCAGGTTGACAATTAAATGTTGATTTACATGGTATATCTGCAGCTCGACACGCATAAAGCTTGCACCCCTTTCGCATGCTCTTCCAAAGTTGCAAGGAAGAGATGAACCTTAGGGAAACTCCCTGGTTTCGACCTACAATCACCCAGCTCTGTCCCTCATCATCAACCAATCTCAAATGTTTCATCTTACAGTTGAGTATCGCCTCATGTGATTCCAACCAGTCCATTCCAATTACGACATCATAAGATCCTAAGATCGTGACGTACAGGTTGGACCTTGTGAAAAACTCTCCCAGGTTAAGGATACAACCCGTAACCTTTCCTCCAACCTTTTGTTTGGCTCTCGAGGCCATCTCTACGAAGCTAAACTCATCCTGTTCAACTACCTTTACCTTAATCCTTTTTAGCGCTACACCATAAATGAAACTCTCGGTAGCATCGGGATCTATCAAAATGCTAAGGGTCTGATCAGCGACAGTACCTTTCGTCTCAAGCACAGTCGACTGGTGCTATTCCTGATGGTTATTCACCGTTGCATGAATTCGATGGGCCTTGCCCATATCTCCCATGGTAGTGGGTCAAGCTGATCTGGATGCTCTAGTCCTCTCCACTGGGAAATCGCACTGGTAGTGTGGCTCCCCACATGTCCAACACCCATTCTTTGGCCCAGTAGTCCTGGTACCCAAATTAGAAGATGACGACCCACCGACCTGGAACCTTGGTCTATTTTGCTAAATAGGCCTAAACTATTGGTGCTATGGGCGACGCTGTTGCTGATGCTGTGGTCCCCGATAAGGTGTCCGCTGATGAGGCATCGGTCACTGGGGTGTAGTGAAAGTGGATCCCCTTTGGAAGCCACGATATCCCGGCGTATGTATTGCTAGTGTCATATGTTGTTGTGCTCCAGATAAAACCTGCTCTACTGGTCTCGCTGGAGTCCTAGTCTAACCCCCGCTGATAATCTCCTCCTCTGCTATGAGGGCCTTCTGGACAACATCATGCAAGGTTTGAGGCATCAAAATCCTAAGCTTTTCACGTAGGCTTCCATTAAGGCCGAACATGAACATGTTGACCTTAAGTTTCTCAGTGTTAAGGTGCGGAGCATATCAGAGAAGCTCCATAAAACAGGCCTCGTATTCGGGCATCGTATGACCTCCATGTCATAAGGCATTGAACTCATTGAGCTGACGCTCAATGAATTCCTCTGAAAGGTACCTCTCTCAGAACCGTTCCTCGAACAGTTCCCATGACACTTCTTCGAAGGCCATGTTCAAATACGGTAGGAGCTTCTTCCACCATAAAAGAGTGCTCCCCTTTCAGTTGAAAGACCGCCATGTGGAACTTCATGTTGGAGTTATAATTGTGAAGTTCGAAGCACATCGTCATTTTCTCCAACCATGCCTCGGTGGATACATCGTCTGAGGCACCAAAGAACTCGAGAAATTTGACATTCTCGAGTTCACGGTGAACGCTACTAGTATTGACCAGAGCGCGGGGTGGAACCTCAGCGAGTTCCAGCACCCTGGCCTCATCTCTGTCCAAACGGCTGATTAGAGCCTCAGACATGTGTTGAAAAGATTTCATCATTCTGAACACATCACCAACTACTATCTTCTCCTATCCGAGAACCTACTCGTCTCCCTGGGGGTTAGACCCCTCAGGCGTGGATGTTATTGGAGGCGTCACGCCTCCTCCCCTAGAACCCCTTCGTCTACCTCTACGGCGTCCTCTAACCATGATTACCTGCATGCACACAAGTCAAGTCGAACAATAATAGTATAATCAATCATATCAACGAAAGTTGTAGCGATCCCAAGTCACAGGTTGAACCCGCTCTGATACCACATGTAATAGCCCCATCTAGTACGACTCCTACGCCTTACAACTAGTAAAAGCATCCTTAATTTTTTTAATTTTTTTTTGTGTGTGTGTAGGAAGGTCATAATGACATTATACTCAACATCACAACATGATGACGAACCAATGCATGCAAATCACACGAGAACAACATACCGACTAATCATAAAAGCACATCAAGCCCTTGGAAGCAACGTACGACATTCGACCGACGAAGAATAAGAATGACTACCCTCCCTTCCTACCCTGCAATGGTTAGGACCTCCAGAACACATAAGAAACGCTCAAGTCCAGGTTCCCATCGATTTTGACCATTTAAGGTCTCAGGGTTGGCGACTTTTCTGAGGAACATGGAGGTGTCTACATCCCCCCTGACACAAGCAGACCAAGCATATTAAAATTTTACAACAAGTACAGATATTAATTACAATGAACAACACCACCCTCGATGGGAGCGCAAGCTAAAAACAACTTTACCAATATCCTGATCAATCGTCAAGTCAAGCTAGTCAATAAATATAGTCTATTTTGATCATCTATTATGAGCCCAACTTAGCATGTCTAAAACACAAAATGGCATTAAGGTACAATCTAAATTAGCCTTAAAACGAATCCATTGCACAATTTTAAATTACAAATTGTCGCCAAGGTACCATCTACTTCAACATTAAATGGACATCAATAAGCAAATTTGAACTTCGACTGGATTATTAATTAAAAATATAAATAATCATTAATCATAATCTAACTAACTTGTCTAAATTATAAACTAGCCATTCATTAACAATCAAATAGACATTAGGTACAACCAATTTTAGCAAGTTAATTACCATGTCCATCATCACAATCTAATTGACTAATCTAATTAATCCATAATAGAGCCCTAACTACAATTACCATCTAAATTAACATTAATGCAAATCAAGTCAATACTAATATTGAATTTATAACTGCATTCTAATCTAACTATTTAATTAATAAGAAGACTAGATTTAACAGTCAGGTCTGAGTGAACTAGGCGGTCTACTCATCGAGAGTGTCTAAACGTAAAGAAGGATGCTCCACCTAAATTACATTCATGTCTCCCTATCAATCCTATTTCCGAAATCTGGTAGCAACTTTGCATCAAAATTTACTGTGGTTGAAATGCCTTTCACACTACTGTTATGCTTAAAGTACTATCTTTTTATACATTACTAGACTCGAGATAGAGACTCTCTCGACTGTAAGGCATGAAGTAATTTACCAAGGATGTTAATAACTTTTGGCTATTTACATTGTAAATTCTTTTTAATTTTCAACGAAGGTGAGGATGAGTGTCGAACTCAACAGGACAGTTTCAACCACTCACAACAGGGATAGCCAAATCCAGAAGCTAGTCTTTTAGAGATTTCCAAGCATCTAAATGCCTTTTATACAAAATTCAGACAACGATTCAGTTATTATCAATCTCAGTTCTCTACCATCATAATTTTACAATGATGGAAGAATTAATGATCCATTAAATTCCTTTGACGAAAGAAAAACGGAAAGGTACCACTTAATTTCCAGGACTTGTTTAATGAAATAACTGTTAATGATGGCATAAAAGCCGAATCCATCCATAGAATCCATATGCCATCTAACCGATCAATATATTGTTTAACATTACGAGGTTTTACTAAAGTTACGGATATTGAATGAATTACTTCCATCGTTGTCATATTGGCCAAGTGGATTCGCTGACATCCTGATAACGAGCTTCTAAACAAGGCAACTCGCAGTCATCCTAAGAGGCAAAATCGAAATCCTTAAACAACAAAACACAGTCATCCCTAGGGGAAAATCGTGGTTTTTTTTTTCCAGGCAGTAACAGTGAGGAGTAACACTCGCGTGACAGTACAATCGTGGTCATAATTTCGGTGGTAAAAATCGTGGTGTAATCGCTGGCCATCAATAGACTAACAGTTGTTGTCGATATGCTAACAGTTAACCTATTAATAAGATCGTTGGTCAATCATGCTACCAGTCTGCCATTAATGAAATCAGCATTCAACCTTACGCTATCAATAAGAGAAGGCTATCTATTAACACATAAAAAATTGCTATGTAATATAATTATGTAATGAAATCGTTGTAAAAAGAATGATAGTTGTCAGTTCAATACATCTATTCATTGTCTAACAAGTTCACTGTCAACAACAAGTGTCCACCCATTAACACCTATTATGCCCCTAGTTACAGAGTAAAACCACATCCATCGGTAAAATAAAATTGCTACCCAAAACTCAGCAACTACGTTAGCAATCAAGGAATATTCGTTGGTGGTTCAAGGGTAAATTTCATGCATTCAGGGTAAACATTTACTGTCTTTCAATTATAAAAATGCGACAGTAAGTAAAATAAGACATGGTAACTCTAGGATTAAACGCTAGTCTGCTGGTCATATTCATAGGGAGATTAACATTCCAAAATCAATTTGTTGAGTTTAACAATCAACTTTACTGTGATTAACCATTCATCAAACGCCCAGAAGTAAAATTTTTATTAACCAAAACACCCTAGCAGTCTAGGACGAAGGGAGGGTAGCTTTGTCAAGCACCGGGATATCGAAAAAACTGACCAGAAATTTAATACAAAGGGTCGGTTGTGCATATTTTCCCCCAAGTCAATGAAGTGTAGCTGAAGGAGGGACAATCACCAAGCAACAACAATATATAAAAAGGCTGAGTTGAAGGAAGACTTCATCATCAATCAAGCTTTGCAGGGTTAGATATATGCATTGGTCACAAGACAAACAATCAGCCAAGGACAACCAGAGGTATACGGATGATGGGATCATCCTTCACTCATCATCCTCGCACAGAAAAGTAGGGAGTTGAGATCCATAGGTCTTTTAACGCTAAGGTGACAACCGTAGATCAGGCTCTTGGTTGACTGCTCAGGCGAGGACTAAGGAGCTAAGGACGAAAGAAAAACTACCATTAAGGACACAATCAATCACAACCAGGTGATCAAGACATGCAGGAAGACAAAGGCCATAGGAGACAACAACCAACGAGCTAGGCTAAGGAAGGTTCAGCCATCAATTTTTAACAACATCATTTTACTTTTCCATTAAATAAGCAGATCCAAGCATAAGTCCTAATACCTTCTACCATACAAAATGAAGAGAGCGTTGTTAGGATATTTAGACACTTAGGAGTTAGTTAAGATCTACTTGGTCTAATATGTCGTTAGGTAAAAGTGTGTTTCTTTAGTATGCTACTTGGTCTAATATGTCGTTAGGTAAAAGTGTGTTTCTTTAGCATGCATTAGTATGCATTTGTAGTTAGAACCGGACGGTCAATGATATGTTCTCGGCGATGATCCGACGCTTCATACTCTCCTCGATATTAACGCCATTGATCCATGGCTTAACACCGATTGGTCCATGATCTCTCATTTAAAGAGCATGGCGGGTCATTTGTCAGAAGAGATCATCGCGGAGAACCTCTATTGTAAAATCTCTCGTAATCTTTTTGCATTAATAAATCGCTCCATGGTCGCCATGGTCGGGTCGCGGATGCTCGGAGGGGTTTTACCACTTGAAAATATCCGTGTGTTGATCTTTGATCCGGTTATGAGTGACACGTATAAGGTGTTCGTCTCCGCTGGAATACCCGCGGTTGTCGCACGGTATCGACCGCTTGGAAGACCCGCCTCGCTAGATCGAGATCGCGAAGCCGAGTTTCATCTCCATTTCTGGCATTTCTGTACATCGGGCTGAAAGGAGTGTTCCATTGCGTCCGGAGAACACTTTTCATTCAAGAACACTTTTCGCTTCACTCAAAAAAGTTTCGCTTGCCTCCAAGATACCGCCATTACAAATAACTGGAGGTATAAATTTTGAATACGCATTTTTAAATTTTGCAAAGTTTTGATTTTATTCTGGTTTGTATTTTTTTATTTCCAATTTTCTACTCTTTTAGATCTGCGTATGCTCTTTGTCGTGCACTTTGTGTGATCTTGATAAATTAGAAACATAAGTAAATTTGTATTTTTCTTGTAAGCTAATTGAGATCTAACCCCTGTTGTCATCGAAGCAAATTTTTCTTGTGTGAAAAGAGTTTTTTTTTTGAGCATGCTCAACAACAACAACAACAACAACAACAACAACAACAAATAACAACAACAACAACAACAACAACAACAACAACAACAACAACAACAACACCCCAATCCTCCTTCCGAACATTACAATATGTTTTGCTAGATCGCTTGGTTAAAACTTACCTATTGGCAAGAGGTCTTGGTTCAAGTCTCTTTGTTACTTTTGAAAAAGTTCATAAAAATTGTAAAGTTCACTCACTTCCGCAAAAGTGAATCACTATAAGTAGCTACATTTTAGAGTTATTTTGCATGCAATTTTTTCTTTGTTATAAGGTAACCTCATTGTGCGATCCCTTTATAAAAGTGGGTCACTCATAAAGCAACTTTCCCTGCCACCATCACGTGGTTATTTGGTTACCGTCTATGCCTTTTTAAAAGGGGCATAACTTTCACACATCTAAGTCCGCTAAAGGCCGCTTTTTTAAACCGCGCACAACTTTTTCAGATCTTTCCATCCGGTGGTTCACATAGGTTTTAAATCTGCATTATCTACATATTTAATATGGTTTCTACAAGTAATTTCATGCTTGCCATTAACTACTTCCAATGGAGATCCCATATGGAAGATTTATTAAGAAGTAAAGGCTCAGACGGACAATTAAGGGAACGTAAATGGAAATTTCAATTTATGATGATAAGAAATAAAATGGAATATTAGGAATGACGAAGCACGGACTAATTGGAATGTCCATCTCTCTCGATCTAAGGTACCATCTTCAAGGAGTTGATGACCCGGCTATTTTTGGGACAAGATTTAACTGCGGTTTGGTGTAAACTCACATTATTCGAAAGTACGTCAGCGAAAATCAACATCAACTAAGTGATTTTTCTTGCTCAAGAGACTATCTATCTAGTTTAAACACCTCGTGATCATGTATAGAATGCAACATAAAATGAAGGAACTGCTGCTGTATATTTCTTATTCTTCTAAGTTAGGTAGTGTATTCTGTTTGTATCTACCTTTATGCCATGAAAGAGGCTCTAGGGGAAGCTATGTAGAACCCACTCTTGAGTCCTTTTTGTACTTTTGATTAGAGAGGAAGATAAGCTTCTACAACTTGGAGGATCAAACCGGCAGACACTTCAAATCCTTAGTTGCCCACCAGAAAGATAAACCTAAGTATCCCAAGAAGCAAAAATCCTCAGCTACAACAACAAACAACCTAAGGGTCCCAAACCAGATATTTCCATCCCAATGGTGACAAAGGACCAAATATAAAAAGAATACTAACAAACATTGCAACTTCTTTGTAATAAAGATGGTCATGATGATATCCAGATAGTTTCTTAAGAAGATGGCAGTTTTAGAAGCAACATGAAGAAGCACAACATCAAAAGATTGATTCCTCTTTTTTCCCATGGACATGCACTTTCTGCTTTTGGCTTTTCCTTCAATACACCTTCTACTACTACTTCTTCGATGAGTGGCTTATTGATTCAGAGCATCTTATCATATGGCTAAGGATGTTAGGATATTTTCTGGTCTGCTAAATGAATGTAATACCAAGAAAATATTTGTCGGTGATGATAGATCTCTCAGTGATGTAGGATCCTCGAACACCCGTACAAAATGGTCATTTCAATGATGTATTATGTGTTCCGCATCTTCTTGTAACCTTCTCTCAAGATATCAAATCACTCATTCAGGTGAAGGTAAACCGTCGAAGCTTTCAATTCTCACCGTTGTAATCAATGATCTAAAAGATCCTAAACATATTCTTGCAACTAGAATTGATGAAAAAGATGATGAACCAAGGTTGTACAAGTTTGACAACTGGGTCATCAGTTTTCATCGCTTTGTTGCTCATAGCGGCGACTTGAGTAAACTTTGGCATGAGCTTGGTCATCTAAACTATCACCATTGCAACAACTATGTAATCACCGGATGGTGACTGGTCTTCCTCTTGTTTCATACGCAGATGGTGTGTGTGTCGGTTGTGTTCTCGCAAACATCATCTGGACAAGCATAGAACGCTCTTGGCACGCTCGTCCTTTGCAGCTTATTCACAGTGATTTCAGTGGTCCACTCTCTTCTCCTTTTCAGTAACCATTTAACTTTCATTGATGACTTTTCCGCATCGCATTCTGGTTACTTTTTAAAACTCAAAAAAGGAAGTTTTTGATAAGTTTTTGGGCCCACAAGGCCCTTGTAGAAAGCAATCATCAAATTCAAAGGTTAAGAACAGATAATGGAGGCAAATATGTGAACAATAATTTTACAAGTTAATGAACTACATGTATCCAAATGCAACACACGTTTCCATATACACCACAACAAATGGTGTTACTGAGAGAAGAACTGCATACTAAAAGAAATGGCTAATTGTGATCCAATCTATGGGATTGTCTACAAGATAAGGCGTGGTTAGAAATCAATCAGGTAAATTACATAGTAGATCGTACTCCCACAAAGGCTCTTTAAAAAATATATAACACCGAAGAAGCTTGGACTAAAAATGCCCATGTAAAGTCACTTCCGTATTTGCGATAGCATTGGCTCACATTCCTCATGAGAAACGGAAAGCATTGCAGCCTAAAAGTGAGAAGTGGTTATTTGTTGGTTATTCTGAAGATGGCCAAAGGTTATAGACTCTTCAGCCACATTGTAATGAAATACTTCTTAGAAGAGATAAAATTTGATGAAAAATCTCTTAATTACAGCCTACTCCTGGTGTGCCTTTGGCCTCAAGGAGCCAAAGAAATGTGCCTTCTTCGCTCCGATTCTTCTTCGTGATGATGAAAGTGAGGGTGAAAATCCACCTCCACCTACTAAACTTCCTTCAAATTATTACATAGAACATAAACCTACACCAACACCAAAGCTTCCTAGATGGGTTTGTACAAAGAGAGAAGCAATTCGTGATCTTGTCAATGATCCTAAATATCAATGTCGGACACGTTCAAAGTTCCAACAAGACTCTTCTCTTTTTGCTCAAGTTTCAGAAACTCATGATCCGTAGACATTTGCAGAAGCTTCAGACCATCCAAATTTTGGGATACAAAGAATGATACTGAGGAGCATCGCTCTTTTAATGGAAAACGATACTGGGATCTTGTACCTCTTCAAAAGAAGAAAAACTTGTTAGATGCAAATGGGTGCGCCCCAACTAAGTATGTGCATCGGGGATAGTGGTATTGAAAGACACAAGGCTCGATTAGTTGCAAAGGTTTTTCCCAAGTTGAATGAATTGACTGTAATGAAACATTTTCCTCTGTAGAGAAAATGAATTCCATCCTTGTTCTTTCCCTTCCTTGTCGCCATTGTAAATGGGAGGTCCATCGATGGATGTTAAATCCGCCTTCTGCATGGCGATTTAAAAAGAAGAAATCTACATGGAACAACTCGAGCTATAAAGTCCAGAATGACTTTAGCTTTGTTTGTCGCCTCAAGAAGTCTCTTTATGGTCTCAAGCAAGCTCCCCGCCGAGCTTGGTATGCCAAAATGGATAGCCATACACCGGATTCTAGATGCCATTCTGACCCTGATGTCTATACTAAGAAAGTAGAAGCCATCTCATCATCCTTGTCCTTTATAAGGTTGATGACTTTATCCTTACGGGTAGTGACTCAAAAAATTTTAAAACCATGCGAAAACAAGCCTTAAGAAGAAATTTGAAATGTACTAGGTTTTCGCATTTCCTCGGCCTCCAAGTTTTGCAAACTAATGAAGGCATTTTTCTTTCCCAGTCTTAGTATGTTTGTGACCTTCTTCGCCGCTTTCATGGATCGACAAACCGCCTCTTCCTCCCTTCCGCCCCACCGGGAGTCAAGATTGCCAATTTGTACTTCTCCCCGGGTTGATGCCACCGTATCGCCGCTTAGCCTGCATTCTTATACTTGACTACCGTTCCGATCCTTACTTTGTTGTTGGTCTTGTTGCCCGGTTATATGCAAACACCCCATGAAAGCCATTGAAAGCATCTAAAAGGATACTTCGCTTATATGTTCATGGTAATCGTTTTAGATACATTACAGCTCGTGGGGACTCCCTATTGGCTGGTTTACCCGACAATGGCGCACTCGATGATCTGGTTCACCGCAGTTATGTTTTCTGGTTCCGGACTCACTGGCCCAGAATAAACGCTATTGCACTTTCTTCGCCAGGCTGGTACCGAGTAGCGCACGTAGAAGTCGTGAAGCCTTTGTGGTTTCGGTTTATCCTTTCGTAGTTTGATTCACACAAAGATCCCACCGTAATTTGGTGCGTGACAATCAAAGTGCCATCGCTTCTGCCAAAAGACCCAGCTCAACATCGTCAGCAGCAAATCATTATTCGAGCTACACATGCACTTCTTCATCAGAAATTCATTCATGATCAAGTTATTGAAGTACTTTTTTTCCCTACAAAAGATCATCAAGGTGCATATTTTCACAAAGTTCTTGATGTGTTTTAAGTTTTTCCAAACTTCGATCTATTTTAAGAGTTCGTGAAGTTGTCATTAAGGGGATAGGCTCTAATGCCTCCTTCCTTCTCCTATTTTAGTTATTATTGTAAATCCTTCAATCCTATCCCAAGTTGTTCTAAGGGGATAGTTAGGATATTTAGACACTTAGGAGTTAGTTAAGATCTATCTCAATATGTCGCTAGGTAAAAGTGTGTTTCTTTAGTATGCATTAAAGACGCATTTCTAGAAGTTCAGAAATCTGATGATCATGATATGTTCTCACATAGAGTGATCCGACAGTTTCAGGCATTCTCCTCGATCTTAACGCCATTGATCCGTATTTAACACTTCATTGGTCCATGATCTCTATTTAAAGAGCATGGAGGGTCATTTGGTCGATGACCGATTGTGAGAAACTCTATTAAAATCAGAATCTTTGTCTTTGCATTACTAAACTGCTCCAAGTGGGCACCGCTGGTTTCAATGTGGATGTTTCCCCCGTAGGGGTTTCACCACATCAAAAAAATCGGTGTGATGATCTTTGATCTCATTATGTGAGTGGTTACCGGTTGCGTTCGTCCTCCTGGAATACCGTTGTCTAACGTTGCATCGCTGCCCTCGACGCCACTAATGACATCCCGCGACGCTTCCATCCAGCCTCCCCGGCCAATGGTCTTCATCGAGTACTTCATCGGTACTCTAACCACCGCGCATAGGGGTAATTTCTTCCCCTACCTCTCTCTCGAAATGCACGAAGGGGCCACACACACACTATCCGTAGATGGACTAGAAGCTCCTAACTTGCCTCGGCAAGGTCGAAGCTGTCACTCCTCTCTCTGAAATGGGTCCTAACTCCCACAGCAAATCGGGCCAAGTAGATATTTCTGCAAGATAATCGCTACGTAAGATGACTTCATCCTTTCTCCTTCCTTCATTTTATAAAGCTCGAACTTCCTTCTTTTCCTAAAATCTCATTTAATTAAAGTTTTAAAAATAAATTCCTAAAAATTCTTCTCCGTACAAGTGTCACCCTTCCCCTTCATTCCTCCATTATTTAATTTCTTTAAATAATTAATTATCTTATTTCCCTCACCCACCTAGAGTTACTCCTAGAATCACTCCTAGGTGTCCCCAAATTCCCTTACAGGTTTTAAAGGCTTTCCCTATTAATAAATTGCTAATTCAGTTTAAAATTAGAAAGCTCTTAAATGGTAGATTCTTTACTAAGTTGACTTTCCACTTTTTCCCTTAAGTTCCCCTTTTTCCCCTTTTTATGTTACCTTTTTTCCCTAATTTCCTAATTTTTTGATTTTCCCTCTTTCCCCTTTTTAATTAGAACTCAAAAAGGCAGGTGTGAAAATCAACCCTTTTTCCCTTTTCTTATTTAATTAGTATATCTTAATTTATTAAGGTAATAAAACAATTAATTCCCTTTTTAAATTTTAATCCAACATAATTTTTTTGAAACAATTCATTTCTTACTCCCTTCATGTTACAAGATTTAACGAAGATCATAATTATTATTCATGTGGATTTTATTATTATTATTATTATTATTTATAGAGGAATAAAATTTCACCACTAGCATAGTTTAAACTTAAACCTTAATTTTTCGTATTGGGAAACATTTAATTAGGGAATTTGTTTTAAAAATACTTAACATGTTATTCGTCCTAAGGCCATCTAGGTTCATTCCTCTATTAACAACAATGCAACGTCCCCTTCAGGATGCATTAGGTGCTCCAAGGGTGCCACTCACCACTCTCCATTTTTCTTGCACAACATGCCCTTCAGGATGCACCACGTACTCCAAGGGTGTCACTCGCCTCTTGACTGATTTGGTAGACATCAATAACCCCTGGAGTCAATACTCCACCAGGTGAACTTGTGGGAGACTAAGGGCCTCTAACGAATAAGTCCCCCACCTTATTGCATGCCCCTTAGAATCATTGTGAGCGACTATCACACTCTGCCCTCACTGCATCGTGGGTCCTCTAGAACTAGGTAATATTTAACCTACAGTTCGAGCCACGATGGGAGTGCTAGTAGGTTGTGGCAGGGTTGTTGTCCACACCTCTCCCTCAACATCTTTGGTAGTCGTGCGTGACCCCTTTACTCCATATGTGAGTCTATTCGGCAAGCTATCGTTAGCCTGCATCATCAACAAATCATGTCAGAACATATCCATATCATACAATCTAATCAGATGCACTAATATCACAGGAAAATAATCAAATCCCAATGGTATACTCCCTAACTCAATCCGGAGTCCAAGGGCTTCCATCGAGGCCTCTGCATCCTTGAGGTCCAAAATCCTGCACACTCGGTAAACCGAGTCAATAGCACCTGTCTGTGTCAATGCAGTAAAACAACATGTCATCAATCCCATAGAGCCTCATAATCAAAATCAAAAGTTTTAATAACATAATAATATGGATCAATTGCGAGCAAGTGTCCTCAAAGAATAAGTTCGCTCAGTGTGCCAGAGCGGGATGTTACACTGCCTATTATGTAAAAAGAAGTAAAAAAAATGTTAGATTCCCATATCATCATCCCCTTGAGATATTCAGAGTGGGTGGCTAACTTGGTTCCTGTGAGGAAGAAAAATGGGGAAATCAGATTATGTGTAGATTTCAGGAATTTGAGCAGGAGCTCCAAAAAGGATAACTACCCCTTGCCAAAGATGGAGCACATTTTGCAAAGAGTGACTGGCTCATCTAAGATGTCCATGATTGATGGTTTTTCTAGCTACAATCAAATCTTTGTTCTTCTTGAAGATAGAGAAAAGACAACTTTCACTACTCCTTGGGGCACATTCATGTATGCTAAAATGCCCTTTGGATTGATGAATGTAGGAGAAACCTTCCAGCGAGCCATGGACATTGCCTTTTTTGAGGAGAAAAATACATTTGTAGTCATATATATGGATGACATTAAAGTATTCTCAAGGTCTAATAAAGAGTATTGTCATCATCTGAGGAAAGTCTTCTTGAAGTGCAGAAAATTTGGTCTCTCCCTCAACCCTAAGAAATCTTTGTTCTCTATGAAAGAGGGAAAATTATTGGGGAATATTTTGTCAGCTGAAGGGGTAAGAATTGATCCAAGTGGAGTAGAGGCCATCCAGACCTTATATTTTCCCAAATCTAAGAAAGAGGTTCAGTCTTTCTTGGGTAAAATCAAATTTCTGAGAAGATTCATTTCTAATTTTGCTGAGTTCGTTAAGCATATTACAACCATGCTTAGAAAAGGAAACGAGGTGAAATGGAATGTTGATTCTAGATATTCTTTCAACCAAATCAAAATTTCTTTGACTGAAGCACCTGTGATCATCATCCATGACTATTCTAAGGAATTTTTGATATTTTCTTTTTCCTCATCTAATACATTGGTTGTTGTTTTTCTACAAAGAAATACAAAGGGGTTAGAGCAGCCTATTTCCTTTTTCAGCAGAGCATTGAGGGATGTAGAAATGAGATATCATATCATGGAGAAGCGGGAATATTCTTTGGTGAAATCCATAAAGGCTTTCAAAATATATGTTCTGCATTCAAAGATCATTGCATATATCCCCTCAGCCTTAGTAAAAGAAATATTGATCCAGCCTGACATAGATGGGAAGAGAAGCAAATAGATTGCAAAAATTTTGGAATTTGACCTTTAAATAAAACCCACTAGATTGGTAAAATGCCAAGTTTTAGCTAGGTTGATGGTTGAATCAAACTACAAGGCTTTAGGGGTTAATTTCATGAACATAAACCCAGAATATCAGCAAACTGATATCGCTGATGTCAAACTGAATACGGCAGAATGCACCTGGTATAAAGATATCATATATTTTTTGTAGAAGTTGAGGCCTCCTGATGGTTTGGAAAAGAATAAGGAAAGATATTCGAAACTCAAAGAAATCAAATATTGTCTCATCGATTAGGTTTTTTACTGGAAGGATCCTATGGGATTTTTGTTAAGGTGTCTAGACCCACAAGAAGCCCAAAAATCCATAATGTATTTTCATGACAACTTATGTGGAGGACATCATTTCTAGAGGACCACATCTTACAAGATCCTCAGGACTGGGTAATTCTGGCCCAATCTTTTTACTGATGTTTGTTCAAATATTAGATCTTGTTTCAAGTGTCAAAAATTTTATGGAAAGCAACAACTCAAATCTTTGCCTTTGAAGCCTACAATAGTTTATGGACCTTTTCAGCAGTGGCTTATTGACTTCATTGGAGAGATCCACCCAACCTGAAGTGGCCAACATAGGTGGATTTTGATTGCCAGTGATTATTTCACCAAATGGATAGAAGCCATCCATACAAGGAGTGCCTCCCACAAGGTGATCATTATCTTCCTTGAATATATCATGTTCAAATTTGGCTATCCAAGCAGGATTGTTACAGACAATGCTGTTTCTTTCAGAGATGAACCATTAATCAAGTTATGTGAGCAGTATGGAATTGCATTAGTCCATTCTATTCCCTACTACCCTCAGGGAAATGGTTTAGCAGATTCCTCTAACAAGAGCCTCATAAAGATCATCAAAAAATTGTTAGAAGACAACAAGAAAGCCTGGGCTCAAAGCTGAAATTTTCATTATGGGCTGACAGAGTCACAACAAAGAGGTCATTGGGTGTTTCCCCATTTCATATTGTATATGGGGTGGAGGTTATTTTTCCTACTTAGCTTGCCTTTCCTATGGAAAAATTCCTCTAGGAATACTAAGGAGAACCTGATGATATGGTCGGGAGGATACAACAATTGGTAGAAATGCAACAAGCTAGAGAGCAGTTGCTTGATAAATCTCAGGATCACCAGTAAAGAATAAAAATAGCCTTTGAAAAGAGGGAAAGAAAGGAGCATTTACAGCTAGGGGATCTGGTGCTCAAGTGGGATTCTCCCAATCAAGACAAAGGCAAACATGGTAAATTTGAGCATTATGGATTGGTCCCTTCAAGATCTCTGAAGTATTTTCAAATAACACCTATAAGTTACAGAGCTTGGAGGACTCTGAAGTTTTGGGCAGCCCTGTCAATGTGCACTTTCTGAAGAAATATTTTGTTTAAGCCATTTTTGGATTTCCACCATTGTAATTACCACCTCTTTTCATTTTCTATTTAAATAAGAGACTCCATGACCCAAAATCTAAGGCCTTGGAACTGTGCATTCTTGGCAGCTCGCAAGGAGCATGTCATCCCCTATGGAGCCAGATGTTATCACACAAAGTAACATGAATGCAGGTGAGAAGGTGTAGTCTACAGCAATTGAGATCCCCTGCACAGGTTAGATGTGGTGCCATCTCCAAGCTCAGTTGGAGGGACTCCAGAGTTGGCAAGCGGATAAAAGTTTGGCAGGGGCACTAAAGCAGTCGGTGTGCCCAAATATCAACTCCCATCCAGATCGACAGTCGCTGATCATTTCAATGCCACAACATGCACAGACGTTAAAATACAAAGGGCATCCTAAAATCCCAACTGTGGTTTTGTGGGGAGGTGACATGGTGGAAGAGGGTGTGTTTCGGGTCCGGAAGCGGTGTGGGTCCAAACTGCTTCCTGTGGCCCCGAAATGCACATGCACAGGTAATTCCCTATCCCATGTCGACAAGTGGTTTCCCAACAGTTGTCCTACCGTGCCCCAATCCCAAGGATGGGTCATCCAATGAATGAGGATTGACTTCCATGACCTTAGTGCCCAACCCAGTAGTGACAGCTGGTCCTCTGCCAGTCATCCCATTACGCTCTAATCCCAATGAAGATCTAGTTAATGAAGCAGGTATTGGTAGCTGAAACATCAGCTCAGCCCATAAATGGAAGGCTCAGAATTTATGGCTAAGGAGGCAGGACTGTCAACAAAGTACAACAATGGTTAGTTTTCTGCAGGTCCATATTGAACCTGGTTTGCATCTGATAGGAGAAAACACACGCAGTCTGACAGAGGATTGCTCATACGCAAAGATTTGAATGGAATTGCCAGATCACACTCCTAGAAGTTGTGGACTAATCTGACTATAAATATATTAGTTTGATATTTTGTTATGTACGTCAACTAGTTGAGAAGAGCTCCCTATTTTGTAATATTTTGATGCTAGAACTGTTCTCTGGTTATGTATCAAATTTGATACTTTCGCATTAATAGAAGTCAACTTCTTTCATCTCTTTGTTTAAAATTGTGTTGAAACACTCAGGCAAGGAGGATCTAGTCGAGGGTTGTGATTCTATTGTAATGTAGGTTTGATTATAGTAGTGTTGTGACCAGTTTTAGTCAGCTTCCTTGTTATCTTATTTCCCCTTATGTTGAAAGGCTCGGGCATGGAGGATCCAGTCAAGTTGTTGTAGTTGTATTTTGATGTAGGTTTGATCATTATGTTGTTGTGACATATTTCAACGCCTGAAACTTGAGTTCAAGAGTGCTCTTGAGCTTGAGTTTTTCTTCATCGAGCTTCTTGAAATCCGAATTCCCATGGAATAATTGTACACCTTTATCACTAAGTATTCCTTCTGCCCACCCTTAAACTCAAAAAACTGACTGAAGTTAATGAGGCCCTCACTTCCCTGTGCATTGCTTGTCCATTTTCTGTGATTAAAATCATTCTTTTACTGAGTTTTGTCCATTTGACCTCCACTCATAAAACCAACTTCCACCAAACATTATGATGGGTACTGGGATTATCCACTTGAAATATGAGGGTGAATCTCAGTTCTAACACTACCCACTTTAGGGGTTAGGAAGGTTATGTCCCTAACATTCCCTCCCCCTTAAAATCATCCTTGTCCTCAAGGATGGAGATGAGGAAATTGTTGCAGAATGGTAGTTGGATTCCAAGTGGCATCTGCTAGAGTTGTATCTTTCCACTGGACTAACACTTCCTTGATTGTGTGCTGATGAAGATGATGCTCACGCTGGTTTGAAACTGCTTGTGGCTGCAACCAGGTGGATCCTTATTTATCCAACTAGAGAAGCTTGGTTTGATTTTGGAACTTATTTCCAATCATGTTCTTTAAGAAGGAGACATGAAAAATAGGATGGATCTTAGAAGGAATAGGAAAAGATAACTGATAGGCCACCCATCCCATGTTCTTGAGAACTGTATAAGGACCACAAAGTTTGGGCATTGGTTTCTGAAAATGTTCGGTCTTGAGTGAAGTTTTCTTATAAGGTTGCAGTCGAAGAAATACCTGGTCTCCTTCAGCAAATTGACATTCTAAGCGACCTTGATCTGCTTATTGCTTCATGCGATTCTGATCCATGAACAAATTCTCTTTGAGGGTACGGATAATAGCCTCTCGAACTGTAAGCATTTGATCAATCGCTTGGACCTTCGAGACACCTGGCATGTAGGAGATAATTGAAGGTGGATTTTGTCCATATACTGCTTCAAAAAGAGTCATGTGAGTAGCTGTATGGTAAGAAGTTTTGTACCACCATTCAACTAATGGTAACCATTGAGCCCATTGATTTTTCCTTTCAGAGGCAAAACACCTCAAATATGTCTCCAAATACTTTTTGACAAATTCATTTTGACCATCAGCTTAGGGATGATAGGCAGTGCTGAGATGCAATTGTGTACCCTATAGCCTGAACAGTTCTTGCCAAAAATTGCTGGTGAAAGTAGGATCTTGATTGGAAACAATAGAAAGAGGCATGAAATGAAGCTTGAAGACATGATCCATGAAAATTTGAGCCACAATGGATGTGGTAAATGGGTGTTGAAGAGCACATAAATGAGAATACATGGAAAGAAGATCAACTACCACCATGATGACTGACTTATTTCTTGATTTAGGTAATACCACAATAAAGTCCATAGAGATGTCCCTACAAATAGCTGGTGGAATCGGAAGCAGTTGTAGTGTGCCAGGATATTTTATTGTTTCTCCCTTCTTGCGTTGACAAATATCATATTCTTCCACAAAAGTGTGAACATCCTTTTTCATACCATCTCAGAAAAAAGAACGTTTGACCCATTCATCAGTTTTGGTAATCCCTGAGTTCCCAGCTGTGGGTATAGCATGAAGCTCAGAAAGCATCGTGTATTTAATTTGTGATTGTTTACTTAAATACAAACGGGCTTTGTAGTGAATCTCATCATTGTGCCAATAGTACCCTGATGAAACTGGAGAGTTGGCTTGCAATTGTTTGATCAGATGCGAAATTTTAGGATCTTGTAGCAATTCAAAGCGAATAGCTTGGAGCCAATATGGTACAATGAAGGAGAGGGAGAAAAGGGACCCTTCATCTTCATATTTTCATGAATGACCTTCAACAACCAAATTTTCTTTGCCTTTCTTTTAAATGATCTCATAATCGTATCCAAAGAGCTTAGTCACCCATTTTTTTGCTCCGGGGAGGAAGTTCGTTTCTCCATAAAATAATTGATTCTTTGATGATATGTCTTAATTTGGAAGCGTTACCCCAAGAGATAAGGCCGCCAGAGATCCACGACATGAAAAATAGAGAACATTTCCTTTTCATATATTGATTGTCCCAAATGGCATTCTGACAATTGTTTACTGGTAAAGGCCAAAGGTCTTCCCTCTTGCATAAGGACTTCTCCAATTTCTCTCCCAGAGGCATCACATTACAGGACAAAGGTCTTTGTGAAATCAGGAAGGGCCAAGACCGAAGTAGTGCACATAGTCTCCTTCAAGGATTGAAAGGCCTGATTACCTATGGGAGTCCAATTGAAAGAATTATTTTTAAGGAGAGAAGTGAGAGGTGCCGAAATCTTTCCATAATTATGAACAAACGTGTGATAATAGCCTATTAAACCCAGAAAAACATGAAAGATTTTAATAGTCTTGCAGTTAGGCCAATCCTTCATTGATTCAATCTTCTTAGGATCCACCTGGACACCAGCCTTGCCAACAAGATGACCCAAGTACTCGACTTTTGAGGTGCCAAAGGCACATTTAGAGTGTTTGAGGAAAAGTTGGTGTTGAGAGAGTAGATGGAGAACTTGATCCACATGGGAAAGATGGGATTGTAAAGTTTTACTTAGATGAGAATATCATCAACTAAAAATAAGACAAAATGATGAAGAAAAGAATGGAAGACATGATTCATGAGGCTTTGGAAGGTGGAGTGGGCATTACATAGGCCAAAGGGCATGAACAAGAACTCATAGTGACCCTCATGAGTTTGAAAGGCAATCTTGGGGATGTCATCTTCTTGCATATGTATCTGGTTGTAGCTAGAACGCAGATCAAGTTTAGTGAAGCACCACTCAACTCATACAGGAGATCATCAATGACAGGAATGGGAAACTTGTCCTTGATGGTGAGTTTATTGAGGGCATGGAAGTTAGGACACATGTGCCAAGTACCTTCTTTCTTTAGTAACATGACCACATGAGAAGAATAAGGGCAGGTATTGGGGCATATAACACCCTCTTGGAGAAATTACTGCACTATTTTCTTAATTTCATTCTTTTGGGAAAAGGGATGATGATAAGGGAAAACATTGGGAGGAAGATTGTCAAGAAAAAGGGGGATGGAATGATCATGAACACCACGAGAAGGCGGATGATCTGGATTATTTTCGGCATGAAATGAGATCAGAGATATAATAAGGAAATGCACAGAGATATCACAGATATTCAATAATATAACATAAATGTATCAAAGATGCAACCATAAACACATATATACAGTAATACACAATTTCTATTAATGAAAGAAATGTACAGAGACTGTAAAAATACAGAGTGAAAGACTCGCTAGAATGGTGGCAGCTTATCTCTGAGAAGAGATGTGACAGCTACTTGCATTCGCAAGAAGATGATCACAATGAAGCTCTGAAGGCCTTTTTACAATAAACAGGAATGACAAAAACCCTAGACATCCAAAAACCTAACACTAGGAGATGAAGCGCCAAAATTCATTTGGGCTCCGTTTGGGTAAGTTAGTACATCGACTTCTCGGGGTCGTAACTTTTGCATGTGGTCTTCGTTTTAGGCGTATGATAGCTTGTTGGAAAGGTATCATAGAGAAGATTCATTTTCGGGGCTCAATTATTCCTTCAGCCATCATTGAGAATCTCGATCTCGAAAAACCTTCATTTAGGCCCTCAAATGGCCCCGAAAGTTAAAACCTGCTAAAAATAGTAAATTGCCAAAATTGCCAGAAAATTGTTTTCAGCCAGTCGGAAAAGGTGGGTGGCCATTGATATCCACCTGGATCAATCATCCCTCCTTAGGAAGAAATGATCTATATTGTGTTGAGTTCTCGAGGGAGAGGGAAAATAATTTGCTGGATCTGCATCTTGGTGAGCTTCTTGTATTTCTAGAGATGTCGCGTTGCTTAGTTTGTGGAAGTCTGTCATGAACCTGTTGAAGTTGAGGCTATTCAAAAAGTCGAGCTACATGAGAGGAAGGTGTGCATAAGGAATATTTGTGATTTTTTGCAACCTTGTTGACTTGCTTCTGTTGGATAGAAGGTGTAGGGGGAGAGGCTATAGTGGTTGCAGTGTCCTTCTGTTCCCCTTTTAAACAGATTGTGAAGAAGCTAAATTTTGTAGTATGAGATACTACCTTGCGAAACTTTTGAGGTGGAACAATAGTTGGAAATACCTATGGTATTATGTACAGATAACCCCCCAAAGTAACAATGACACTACGGGGTTGAGACTCATAAACAGCATGGCGTCTCCACATATATGGTTGGCCTAAGAGAATATCACAGACATCCAGTGGGGAAACATCACATAATACCTCATCCTTGAAGGTTTGAATGTCGTATGACAATCGACACTGTTGGATGACACGGAGATCTCATCCTTGTCGAATCCACCCGATGTTGTATGTTTGCGGGTGTGGTGTTGTTGAAAATCCAAGTTGTTTGATGACCTCTGCTGAGATGAGGTTTTTCTGGCTTCCGCTATCAACAATAAAATGCAGTAGGGTCCCCTTCACCCACATCTATGAATGAAAAATGCGCTCCCCCTCTTCAGGATCTGTTGGTTCTTCTGGTTGAATTGTCGTGGTCGCGACAATAGTAGTGGGGTCTGCGTAAATGATCTGTCCTTTACCAGTATTTTCATAATCATATTCTGAATCGGGGTTCGGCTCCTTGTCTTTGATCTCAGCCACCAATGACTGTTTTGAGCGACATTCATCGGTGTTGTGCCAGGGGATTTTATGGAAATCACACCATTTTCCAGTGTCCTTCTTTGTCTTCCCGTGACCCTTGTTTTCCTGTGTCTTGGACTGGTTTTCAGGAGACTATTTGTTAGGGTCATCTTTGTCATTCTTTGGTTGTTGCGGATTTGCAGACTGGAATTCTCATTTGTTCTGGTGCTTAAATTTCTGCTCAATTTTAACAGCATATCGATAAGCAGCACCGAGTGATGAGATGTCCAGAAAATCCATTTCAGCCTGGATGTATCTGTGTAGAGCCCCACGGTATTTCATAACCAAATGTCGCTCAGAGTCTTTGATACCTAGATTGGTGCGCAAGGTATGGAAGGTATTGGTGAACTCTGAAACTGCTTGGCCCCTCTCTTGTCACAGTGTGGTCCATATCATGTACTGGTCCTCATAGTTGCCAACAAGGTAATATTGTTGCTTTAGCACATCCACAAAAAAATCCCAAGTGGAATCGGCCCCATATATTCCAGAATCCCTTATGGAACTTTTCTCCCAGTAAGTTTCCCACCAATGTTTGACATGAGGGAGATATTTAAGGAGTGCGAAGGTGATCTTTTCTTTGTCAGAAAAATTGTCAATAGAGAAATAACCTTCTAGCAGAGTTAACCATTTTCTAGGGCTTCTGCATCTATCTGTCCTTCAAATACAGGAATATCAAAATTAACTTGTACCTTGAAAGGCGATGTTCCTCCAAAGTGGCCACTTGATGAAGATGCACCTAATGCTATCGGAAGGTGTTTAAGGATGTGGGAAAAATTATGCATCATTTCTTCTCTCTGTTGCGTGAGAGCTTGCTCAAGCAACAGATTGATAGGATCGTCTGCTCCATTGTTTTTCTTTTCTTCCACCATTGAGGGTTTCTTGGGTGTGTGAGAGTGATTTTATTCAAGATATACAAGCTCAAGACCCAACTTTCTATACTTGGACCTCTTCGGGGACATGCGCTGAAAAAAATGATCAAGAGCAGCCTGCTCTGATACCACTGATTCGGATTATTTTCGGCATGAAATGAGATCGGAGATATAATAAAGAAATGCATAGAGATATCATAGATATTCAATAATATAACATAAATGTATCAGAGATGCAACCATAAACACATATATACAGTAATACATGATTTCTATTAATGAAATAAATGGACAGAGACTGTAAAAATACAGAGTGAAAGAGTCGCTAGAATGGTGGCAGCTTATCTATGAGAAGAGATGTGACGACTACTCGCATTCATAAGAAAATGATTAAAATGAGGCTCTGAAGGCCTTTTTACAATGAACAAGAATTCCAAAAACCCTAGACATCCAAAAACCTAACCCTAGGAGATGAAGCACCAAAATTCATGTGGGCCCCATTTGGGTAAGTTAGTACATCGATTTCCCGGGGTCGTAACGTTTGCATACGATCTTCGTTTTAGGCGTATGATAGCTCGTTGGAAAGGTATCATCGAGGAGATTCATTTTTGGGCCTCAATAATTCCTTTGGCTATCATTGAGAACCTCGATATTGAAAAACCTTCATTTAGTCCCTCAAAATGGCCCCAGAAGTTAAAACCTGCTAAAAATGGTAAATTGCCAAATTTGCCAGAAAGTTGTTTTGAGCCAGTCGGAAAAGGTGGGTGGACACCGTTATCCACCTGGATCAATCCCCCATCCTTAGGAAGCAATGGTCTCCATTTCTTTGAGCTCCCAGGGGAGAGGGAAAACCATTTGTTGGATCTACATCTTGGTGAGCTGCTTGTATTGCTAGAGACGTCGCACTGCTTAGTTTGTGGAAGTCTGTCATGAACCTGTTGAAGCTGAGGTTGTTCAACAAGTTGAGCTACATGAGAGGA
>SNQJ01S0008441.1:0-28826 GCA_010110895.2 Picea sitchensis | reverse complement strand
AATGAAAATGTCTCCTTGGTATATATAGGAGACTAGGAGGTATAATTACAACTAATGGCCTAAAGCCGACATAAATAAAATAACATTACTAATATAATATGCCCCAATTAAGGGGTAGTGAGCCAATATTAGGGCTTAACATTAGCATTCGAGGATCTTTTGCAACTACTTCTATATTGTGAGACACTAGTAGTGGTTATTCATCCTCCTTATCATTGTTTGATTTTAAAATTTCAAAACTATTTGTCTAATTAGAGTAGGAGCTTTGTTTTGGTTTCATTGGAGTGAGTTTAGTCTTTTCCTCCCCCTATTTTCTATTTGCATCAGTTGGTTTGATTTTGATTGAGTTTAAGAAGTACGTTGAGTTTGACGAGTAGGTTTCTCTACTTATAGTGCTTAGAAAAAGTGTCATATTCATGGCACTTATTGCACCTACTCATAATATAGCTCCTAAATATGACACCAATAATCTATTATTAACCTTATTTTTTTAGAATACCTTTCTTGAGGTTCAATTTTGCATATATTTGTGCACGTGCATTGACGTTTGTTTTGGTGTTGCCTTATCGATAAACTTTCCTATGTTGTTTCCTATCAATTGGAATGTTGGATCATCCTAGAAAATGTGTGGAAAATGAAAGTGATGGACCAACATTGGGTTTTCTACAAAGATGTATTTTTCCAGGTTAAAATTTATTGGCCAATGGTTCAGTGCTAAAAAGTAGGGTTGGTTTCTCACTATCAATTCATGATCTCCTTCATTTAGAACGTGAAAGTAATGTATAGTCTAACATAGAGAGAAGTTTACAACACCCTTCATCAGAGGGGCCTAATATTCCAATAGTGAGAGTTCAAGAACCTTATGACTTGGCCATGGCTTGATGAACTTCCCCACTAGGTATTTGTTTGCGAATAAAATGGATTTTATTCACTAGGAGAAGTGATTGAGTTCTTAAGTTATGGGACCTCTAGAAGCTTCCTCTCAAAATGCTCATGGAACATGCATTGATTGTGATCAATCCAATCCGCACGTAGAACTAGTTTGAACACTTTCCTTAGGCAATCACTAAGAACCAATTTGTGGAGCATTCATAGCACTTATTGCACCTACTCATAATCTAGCTCCTAAATATGACACCAATCATCTATAATTAACCTTATTTTTTTAGAAGACCTTTCTCAAGGTTCAATTTTGTGTAGATTTGTGCACCTGCATTGACATTTTTTTTGGCGTTGCCTTATCGATAAAATTGCCTATGTTGTTTCCTATCAATTGGAATGTTGGATCATCCTAGAAAATGTGTGGCAAATGAAAGTGATCGACCAACATTGGGTTTGCTACAAAGATGTCTTTTTCCAGGTTAAAATTCATTAGCCAATGGTTCAATGCTAAAAAGTAGGGTTAGTTTCTCACTATCAATTCATGATCTCCTTCATTTAGAACGTGAAATTAATGTATCATCTAACGTAGAGAGAAGTTTACAACACCCTTCATCAGAGGGGCCTAATATTCCAATAGTGAGAGTTCAAGAACCTTATGACTTGGCCATTCCCTGGTGAACTTCCCCACTAGGTATTTGTTTGCGAACAAACTGTCTTTTATTCACTAGGAGAAGTGATTGAGATCTTAAGTTATGGGAAATCTAGAAGCTTCCTCTCAAAATGCTCATGGAACATGCATTGATTGTGATCAATCCAATTTTCATGTAGAACTAGTTTGAACACTTGCCTTAGGCGAGCACCAAGAACCAAGTCATGGAGAATTTATAGCAATGTATGTGAATATGTAAATCCAATAGTGTGTATAGTGATGCATATTGTTTCCTTTGGCTTATATTATGTCCCATGGCATTGAAGAGTCTCTAATTTTGATGTGGTCAACCGTTATGCCTGAATTCAAATTTATATTGATTCTACACCATTATTGATTAGATGTGGCTCATGATTCTCTCAATTCAACTCCATTGTCCACTTAGACCAATTCGACATGTGCTAAGCCCTTTTGATGGAAGGGGGAACCCACACACTGTTAAATGTTGACATAGACCACTAAAGCCTCTACATTGGCAATTTATCGGCCTCCCAAAGCATGTTTGATAGTAAGCCTACAAACAAGGCCCCCTTGAAGCATGCTTGGAGAGCAATGATAGTGCTTCCGGGCACATTTATTATTTTATTTTTTTAAATAAAAGAAAATAATAAAAATTAGTGCACTTAATTATTACACTTAGCAATACATGGTATTGAATTTGACATTAATCTTTATTTATTTATATAATTTGTGAATATTTTTAAAAAGAAAATAAAATAATAAAAATTAGTGCACTTAATTATTACACTTAACAATGCATGGTATTGAAAATGAAATGAAATTATTTTTCTGTTATTATTATTATTAGAAATAAATATATTAATTTGTTTTAAAAAAATATTTAATATTAATTAATTATTTACATAAATAATTTAGTGATTTTAAATCAAAACAAAAAGAACTTTAAAGATTTATAAGAATATATATTTTTTTGAAATATAACAAAAGCATTTTATATCTTTGTAATTACTAATTATGTTACGAAGTAGATAAATTAAAAGTAAAATCACATTATATTATTAGATTTTTAAGAAAACTAATAATTAAAGATATAAGAGAGAATTAACCAATCTTATTTTTAACTTAAGAGGTGGATTAAATAATATTTTGCAACTTTCTCTCACATTGCAACTTAAGAGGTCCTCCTGGAGGAATTTTATGTGACATTTTTCCTTACCAAATTTTCAATGATGATTATCTTAAAAAATTGACTTCAATAGTTTAACTATTTGTAATGCAATTAACAAAATACATTTTTTTGTATTCTGACCTAACAATATCCCTTATAACCTATGCAAATCATCTCTAGTATAGCAACAACATCGAACATCTTTAATATTTGAAACTTTTTTAATTATGTATCGCACTTTCATCGGACTTCCGATGCATGTTGACCAGAAAGACGTTGCTTAACGAATAAAAATATTGACTTTGTAAAACGTCGGTACATACATCATTGACTTGGTAAACCATCGAATATCTGATGATCGTTGACCTGGTCAACCATCGGATATCTGACAATAGTCTCATTTTTCATATATTCGATGACCGTCGGGTCTTTAAAAAAAATTAAAAAATGCAAGTAAAATCTGACAGGACAACCGATTTTATCTGTATTGTTGAAGTACAACGTCGATTTTTCCACCCATATGTAGTAGTGATTGAAAGGGGGAGAAGCTTAGCATAAAGGCCATTGTTTTGGCAATCACCTTTCAGAATAGAGAAGAAGGCTCTTTTGGTTTACATCAATGACAAAGGGGGAGTTTGTTGTGCATATGTTGTCATTGATGTCAAAATGGTCATGGATATTGTCAGTTCTAGCACAATGACAGACATAGGAAGTCATGAAAGGATAAAAACAAAATTGTTCAGAAGGATCAAAGGATGAAATGATCAATGGTGCAGAAGAAAATTTATAGGGTGCCTTGACCTAGTGCAACTAACAACCCAATGGAGTGTGACGAGATGAAGATGGTGAAATGCAGTGGATTGCAACAAAACAAGTGAAAGTTGCACAGAAGAAAATATGTAGGGTTCCTTCAGTCAGTGCAATGAACAATGCAGTGGAGTGTAACGATATGAAGTCTGTGTGACAAGCGATGGAGTGGAATGTGATGGAATGAGTGGAAGTTCAGTAGTCTAGTGAGTGAGTCATCATGGAGCGCTCATAGTTTGGTGGGGCGACTGGGTGAGCGCACTGCAAAACAAGTGTGATAGGATGAATACTTGTGAATTGAATCTTTCACTTCTATTCTATCTACGCAGTGGGTGCTCTGTAAACCAGAGTGTGAAATGTTGCATCAATTTTAAGGAGATTCTCTAATAAGACTAGGTTATGTTGTTGGAGATGAGCTAGAGCTCATTCATCGGAAGATTTGATATTTTTGATTTAGTCGAAGAATTTCTAGCCGTAACTGAACAATAAATATTTTAATTTGAATAGAAGTGTATCCATATATAACTAACCAGACTTTGATCTAGTCAATATATGTCCACAACATAACTGTTATGTGTCCAGATACTTAATTTAGACAGAATTTTGTCTACATATAACTAACTGAAATTTGATCTGGTCAAGATATGTCCACAACATAACTGTTATGTGTCCACATACTTAATTTAGATAGAAGTATGTCCACATATAACTAACTGGACTTTGATCTGGTCAAGATATGTCCACAATATAACTGTTATGCATCCACATACAATTATTGGAACTAATGAAAAGACATCATAAATAGGTATGTGCTCTGATCGAATGAATGTTGAGGTGAAGAAGTGGAAAAATATCTTATAACTATTAAAAATAACTTAACTAGAGATTTTAGGAAAAAAGTCTTGAAAAAGGTCTAGTTGTGTAAGGAATTTTTCATTAGAGAAAACTGAATACAGGGTGGGAAGGTGGTGCTAGGGTGATTTGAAGCTCATATAGGATTGGAGTCCTCATAATTTGTAACATATTGGTTCCTGAGAGGATTGGATTCCTCAACATTTGTAACAGGTTGGTGCCTGAGAGGATTGGTTTCCTCATTATCTACGACAGGTGGGTGCTTGTCAAGCTGAAAATTTTTAAATTGTAAGTTGGCGCTTGCAAAAGAACATAAAGAAAGATGTTTTGTGGTTTTCTCCCACCTTGGGTTTCCATGTAAAAATCCTTGTGTACTATGTTTTCTATGTTGTTTTGATTTCTTCATGCATTGGTGATTGAGTAAGCACTTCAAAACAACTTTAATCGTTGAAAGAAAAGAAAATTGAAAAATGGATACAATACCGATTCCCCCCCGGTCCTCTTATTATTGTTGTGAGTCTCAACATTGTCATCTTCTTAAAAATTGGTGTGATGGTTCTTCCTGATAGAAAGGGTCTTGCTCCAATCATCGTGCATATTTAAGCACCAAATTAAATATAGGAATGATGAAATTTTGGCCCCTTGACACACATCAAAACATCCACATCATTACATTTGTTATCCTTATTGTTGTAGCAACGTTTGTTACTATTGCATTGATTTGGTTCTACCTAGAAGTGGAGGACCATGAATTATGGTGGTGGCACTAACTTTGGGATCTCAAACTAATGATAAAGGAGAGAATGACTCCCTATTTTAAATCATTTACCAGACACAACACACTAACATGACATAATAAAGAGAAGTTAACTAAAATCTATGTTATGGATTCCTTCAATGGTTACAAAGACCACTAATTAAGAACATTGCCAAGATTTTCTTGTGAGCATGTGCTAAGTGATCATGCTTGCAAATATGAAGCTTCCTCCATTCCCTCTTTTAGTTTTCAATAAATGGTGGTGATGGAAATTTTCTTAGGGTGGAGAGGTTCTTAATAGGGTTAAGCATGACATTGTTAAGGGGGGGCCTTGTCCTACAAACAAGGGGGTATCATACATCAATTGGGTATTTGTCTAGACTATAACCCTAAAATAATAATAATAAGAAGAAGAAGAAGAATAAGAATAAGAATTATTATTATTATACAATCAACCAAAGATATGTATGATCCTTTAGACGTAGATATAAGGCATTGATTATAAACACTTGGTTCGAACCCAAATCATGAATGTCTTGGTCGTTTCAATTATGATTGAGTGACCTATTTTATTAGATAGAAATCCATTTCTTGGGTGATGATAACTAAGACCACAAAAGTTGTTATTTCCTTTGTTAATATCTCTAGTGCAAATGCCAATACATGTTTCTAGAATAGGAAATTGTGTTTTGTCTTGATCACTGATATCATGGTGGGTCATGAATTCATTCCAAAGTGTACTGAATGTGGGTGTTTCCTTCTCATTAAATTATGTGATAGGAATAAAAAATCACTGTTTTGGGTAGGTATTCCTTTTTATATAAAAAATGAAACAATGGACTAGATTGAGTTGATTGTTGTTCTCAATGTTTTGTTTACTTTAGATTGGTTGACTTTTGATCTCCACTAGAAATATAAATATTCCTTTTCTATAATTTCACCTGTAAGCTAGTGGATGAAGGATATCAACCATAAAGAGCATTTGTTCATTGCAAAACATATTGTGTCCCTTACACTTGTCTCTTCCTAGACTTTGGAGCATATTTCATTTCCACAACTTTCTTTTGGTTTTTATATTTCTTATCGTTGTTCACCAGCCACATCATTTAATGTCATTGTGCTAGGGTTATTCCTTAGGGAGTGTGTAGAAATCTTAAATTTCCTTCTTTGAGATAAAAATATGTATTGTTATGTCATTAACACGACATAAATGAAGTCAATGCCTATACAAGGTGGTGGGATATGTTTTGTGCCAATGCCATTTTTATTTATTTATAATAACAATTAAAATTTCATTCCAAAGAAAAGAGAGGAGGGTTGTGACTATATCCATACAACCCAGTACAAAGGATGGAATTGCCTTACTAATTCTACACAACAATTTTCATCATTAATATGATCTATGGAGGATCGATATGAAAATTGTTTCTTTCATGTAATCCTATATCTAATTACTTGTAAGATTTTAAAATGCTTCATAGATAGCTTGCAAAGCAATATATATTTGAAAAATGTACTTAAGATTTGTTTGGAGTGCCCAATGCTTAGCCATATTTGGCTAATAAGAATTGAGATCCCGTTTCTTTGTCTTTAATGGCCCTCAACTCTTCCTTCGAATTTTTGCTTTGGGTAAGCAGGGAGGAAATAAGGGGGGGGTGGGCTTTCTCCAAAGGACTCTTGTATAGGATGGAGTCTCTCCCTTGATTTCAAGTACATCATTTTCCAAATCCTAATTAGCATGCTCTTCATCACCACCTAATCCCCATCGAGGATATTTTGCAACTTCTTCTCGAGTGTGAGTCATTGATAGTGGCTCTTCATCCTCCTTGTCATTGCATGGGCCTAAAATTTCAAAATGGTTTTTCATTAGAGAAAGAGATTTCTTTTGGATTCATTGGGATGAGTGTTGTCTTTTCTCCCCCCTGTTCAATATTTGCATTGGTTTCTTTGATTTTGATTGATTCTGAGGAGTAGGCCACCCCTACTTATAGTGCTTAGAAAAATGGTCATATTCATGGCACTTATTGCACCTATGGAGCTACTTTTAATCTAGTGCCTAAATATGACACCAATCATTTAGATTTAACCTTATTTCAACTAGAAGACCTTTCTTGGGGGTTAAATTTTGTGTAGATTCATGCACATGCATTGACATTTTTTTGATGTTGCCTTATCAATAAACTTGTCTATGTTTTTTCCTATCACTTGGAAAGTTGGATCTTCCCATAAAAATGAGTGGCAAATAAAAGTGATGGACCAACATTGGGTTTGATATAGGGATTTATTTTTCTAGGTTAAAATGCATTGGCCAATGGTTCAATGCTAAAAGGTAGGGTTGGCTTATAACTATCAAATGATCTTCCTTAATTTAGAAAATGAAAGTAATGTATCATCTACTGTAAATAAAAGTTCACAACACTCTTCATTAGAGGGGCCTAATATTCTGATAGCTAAAGTTCAAGAACCTTATGACTTGGTCATTGCCCGATGAATGGGTTGAGATCTTAAATTATGGGACCTATAGAAGCTTCCACTCAAAATTCTCATGGAACATGAAGTGATTATGATCAATCCAATCCTCATGTAGAACTAGTTTGAACAGTTGGCTTAGGCAAGCAATACGAACCAAATTGCAAAACATTTATGGCAATGCATGAGCACATATTCATACAATAGTGTGTATGTAGGGATACACTACCATAAATGTTATGAAACTTGATGCTTGTTATTTTCCCTTGGCTTATATTATGTCCCATGAGATTAAAAATGTGTTGTCTAACTGTTCTACGTTTTGGCCCTTTATGCTAGAATTTGATGACATAAATATGCATGAAATCACAATTTTTGGTTGTTTAAATTGCATTTATGAATCCAGAAATGGATTCAGTGTTCGAAAAGACACCTGGAGCAATTAGATTATAGAGATTTAACAACTCAAATCAGTAGATCCAACAAATTCTCGCCGGATTTAGGGAAAAATTAAACATAAAATATCATTGGAAAAAGGCAAAAACGTAGAACAGTTAGAGTATGACCATCAAAAAGTCTATAATTTTGATTTAGTCAACCACTGTGCTCGAATTCAAATCAAAAATTTTATATTGATTCTACACCATTATTTGTTACATGTGGTTCATGATTCTCTCGATTCAACTCCATTGTCCACTTGGACCAATTTGGCATGTGTTAAGCCCTTTTTTCATAGGGGGAAACCCATATACTATTAAATGTTGACATAAACATTTGAATCCTCTACATTACAAGTCGTTGGCCTCCCAAATCATGTCAGATAATAAGCCTACAAAAGAGCCCCCCTCTAAGTTTTCTTGGAGAGAAATGGTGATGCTCGAAAGTGCGTTTGTACCATCCTTGCCATAGGTTCACCTGGGGTGCACCATCATTGTATTTTTCCCTTGTCCTATGTCCCTTGTGCATTCCATCATTACACTTTTCGTAGTGCAAATGTGATATGGATATCCATCATTTCACTTCAAGTGCACTCTTATGGCGAGTTCAGTACAAATGCATGCAGGAGCACTATGCTTGTGCTTTGAGCGTGCTCTAAGGGGGCTCACAAATATATATGTAAACCTTGTCTTAGAAGGAAAGCCATTTTTCTAGGATATACTTTCCTTGAATATGCTACTTGGGAACCTGTTGATGGGCGAAAATGACCATCTGTCAATTGGAAGAACGAGTTCGGTCCAGGGTTGTCTAAATAACCCAAGTCGTTTGGTATAACTCGTTCTGACGGGTTTAATGGCTCTGTTGGCCAATCTAAAAGTCTTAGAAGAAACAAATAAAATAAATAAAAGAGCTGAAATAACTAACTAATTACTAAACACTATATATATATGTACATATGTTCTAATGTAACTGTAGTAGTTGTATTTAAGAAGAAGATATACAAGTCTCGTTTATTTACATGATTTACAAGCTGCAAGTTTTAATCGAAACTTACAAAAATCGATGTGAAAAATGATTGCTTCTAGGAAGCAGATAAAGAATGCACATAAAAATATTTATTATTTTTCTTTTATAAATTTAAAGAATCTTACAAAAAAAAGTTAATGAAACATGAACATGTGGCTAGTCAAAGCTCAACCATACATTCTAGTTTCAATGATATGTAAATGACAGAAAAATACAAATAAGTTATCATGTTAGTGAATTAGTGAGGTGTATCCAAGCATCTGCATGAGTGGTGAACATACAACCATCATGTCCAAGAGAGAAATCTGCAATGAACCTTATGACTATTCTAAATAAATTCAGAACATGTATTGGTAGCTTAGGTTTTAATGACAGAAAAGGAAACAAAAACATAAACCTGTGATCTCATAATTATACATGATTACAGCAAGATAAATCTGAAAGCAGTCTATTCATTTTATCATTCAATTTAAAACTCAAAGATAAATCCCATTATTTAAATCGAAGATATAATCACAGTATTTGTATTTTGATAAAGCAAATGATACATGGTATTTATAATATAAACCTCCTACACATCACAGATCATTTAATCTAAAGATATCAGACCTGCACATGTAACAGGAAAAAAACATAAATAACAACATTATAAACAAAAGGCTAAAGCCAAAATGCATATATGCCATTCTATTAAGTTTTTGGAATCACTTGTCCATTTTGTAGTCCTGGGAGAAATGTTTTTGATAATAGACTTTAAAGATTGGAAAAATTAATACCTAAATGATAATAATTAACCATGTATTGATAAAAAAAGACTAAAGCTATTTAAATCAATGCATAATCAATTATTCAAAGAATATGAAGATATTATAATGAAAATAAAACCATTTTACTCACAGGACAAAAGCCATTGAGAAACCTGGAATTCCATATTCTTCTTTGAAAATACTTGTCCATTCTCTAAAAGATTCCAGCCATCGATTACTCCATTTGAAAAGAAATATAAAGTTTACAAAAGATATAATATACAAAAGAGAAAGGATAAAAATCCTCCTCTCCAATTCTTAGATCTCCCTGGCTCTGATCTTTCTCATATATTTATACAATGAATGAACAGTCTGGGTGTCACTATTAATTTTCGCCACCTGAAATTTGCCTCGTAAAAATACATCAGTATGTCTCAAATCGTGCATGTTTTTAGGAAAATATCTAAGCGGAAGGTAAATGGGTCCATTTCGGTTCTGGGTTTTCAATCGTTTCTTCAAATTCCTCACGGCTTGGCTGAAATCAGTTCTGCAAAATCGTCTATCTGATCTTGACGCATTTCCAAATTTTATCTGTTGTTGCTCATAAAATTATTTGTAGCAATCCAAAATTATTTTTGGATCAATCATCTTGAATGTATTTGGATAATAAAATCAAGCCATGATTAGATCCATATCAAATATTTGATAATAGAAACCTATGAAACAAATAGAAACCTAAATTAATAACCTAAAACTTGTAAATAAAACAAAATCTAGAAAAATAAAAAATGAATTTAAACTAACTATAACTTATAAACAAACATTGTTTATAATTTTCTTTCAAATATGACCTAGAAGCTTCAAGTTAATGGAGAAAAAATATTAATTTTAGTTTTTTACAAAATCAAACAAATGATAGATAATTCTTTTATTATTATTATTTTGAAATGAGATGCAAAATGAAAAGGAATTTGAGTAATTAATATCACCAAAATGATTTCATGAAAATGAGAAACCAACAGATATATTATTTGATGAAGGTGAACCCTTTATTCAAAAGATATTATTTGATGAAGTATTGAACCCATTATTCAAAATAGTCAAACTTGATAATGAGCAAAAGAAAGAACACATAATCATAATTTAAACGAAAGTAAACAGTTGATAAAAATTAACGTTTTTGTTTAAATTGAGATTTTTATGCTAGTTTCTAAATTTTGACATATACTCTTGTAATGAATGTCTCATACTATAGTGAATTTCTTAAGTTTGTCTCAAAGCAAGCCAAGGTATTGAACTATTTGAAAAGTTTGATTCTGTAGCTCATTAAATTTATCATGACTCTAACGGAGGGGCCCTTTAAAATTTGTAAAAAAATTAGGGGGAGTTGTTAGGGCCCAACAAAACCTTGAAGTGAAAGGTTATTGCATGGAACTTGAAACTTAACCAACACCATGTAGAACTATGAAATTTTTTAAAATAGAAGATCATTGGTGGAACTTGAAAATTTTCAAAGTTTTGGACAATATACTATTAAATTTCAACTCTATCCAAGAAATAAGGCTCACCATATTAGATATTTTTTTCATGGTCGATACAAGTTTCCACCACCTTATGCATGTTTGGTACAACTACTATGTTGTAATCATTTTGTCGGTTGAATTAGAATGCATGTGGGAATGCCCAATTTCTAACAATTTCACTCCAAATCTAGGAAATGATGTATCCTTGAAATTGCCAGATATATTACTCATATATTACTCTATGAGATTCTAGATCAATCCAAGTACCTTTTTCTATGAGATTCTAGATCAATCCAAATACCTTCCAAAAGGTTTAAAATTGCAATTTTTAGATGTTGAAATTGTGATTTTTTATGTTGTTAAAATTGTCATTTTGGAACATTTAGATTGCAGCCCCTTGATTCCCAAGTCACAAAAGCGTACACTTTGAATAAAAATAATCCCAGTGTTGCCTCTTTGCTTGCTGCTTCATTGTACATTTGTAACAAATGTGAAAGAACCCAACTGAGCATCTTGAATAACAATCATAATAGTAATGCATCTCAAGTTGTACCATATGTGAAAGTTCTTACGCGGTGAGATGTACCAGTGTTGCTTCCTTGTAAAGTTGTAGCAGATGTGAAAGTTCTTACACGCTGAGCATCTTATCTAGCCATGTCCACCATTATTGCCAAGTTGTTGTGGATGTGAATTTTTTACATTCTGACCATCATGTAAAGTGTCGATCATCTATGAATTTGACGGTTCTGAAATGCATTTCACCATTTTTATAATTTTGGTGATTCCCAACCGTGGCCAACGATTTGGAAATTTCCTCCAATCCATGTGCATTGTATTGTTTGTACACAGGCGAAAGTGACGATTGATGTGGTTTCCATCTAGTCTTGTGCAGTCTGGTTGTACACATGTGAAAAGAATATCACTAGCAACAACCACTTTATAAAAGTGGTTGATATACGTCGATCATCGTCATTTTTCACTTTTCTAAATTAATGGCGTCGATCGATGTATATCAACCACTTTTATAAAGTGGTTGTTGCTAGTTGACAACTGACATGCCCTCGACCATTAATATATTAATTAATTATTACATTAATGTAATATATAATAATAATGTAATAATGTAATACATTAATGCATTATATTATTGTATAAATTAAAGTATTGATTTACATTAGTGTACAATGTAACCTATTAATTGATTAATTGATGAATATAATAATAATGTAATGTACTAATTAATTATTACATTAATTCATTGTTAAATTATTAATACAATAATAAAGTAATGCATTAATAATACATTAAATACATTAAATGAATTAATAAATACAGTTTTTTTAATAAATACATTAATTAATGCATGCATTAAATGCATTTCTTTTAATAAAAATATTAGAGTGTATATTAATAAATGCATTAAAGTATACTAATTGATTAATATATTAATAATGTAATGATACATTAATATATTAATGTAATGTATTAATTTACATTAGTAAAGTAACTAATTAATAATGTAATGTATTAACTAATTTATATATCAATATACATTATAAAGTAGAAATATAATGTATTTAATAAAACATTATTAAAGTATTAATACAATAATAATATATTATGAGATTCCTTTATTGCAATGTATAAATTAAAGTATTAATAAATTAATGTATAATGTAACATATTAAATTATTAATACATTAATGTATTAATTACATTAATATATTAACACTTAGTAATTAATAGATTGTTAAAGTATGAATACATTAATAAAATAACACATTAATAATATATTATTAAAATATTAATAAATACATTATTAAAGTATTAATACACAAATAAATACAACATCATTTCTTATGGTCATGACATTAATACATTAATATACACTATAATGTATTAATAATAATAATCATCCCCGAGGTGTAGGATAGTTGGTGATGGAGTGTTTTGTTAAGGCACTCTGTGATGTTAAAGTCATTGGTTCGAAACCTGCGGGGACAAAAAATCTATCCATGTTAAGGATATTTTTAAGGTCATGGGCAAGCTAGACACCAAATTGGTGTATGAGACCCCCTCGGCCCAATGATTTGACTGGTAAAGTTTACGGAGGTGGAGGTATACATACCCTACCCACTTTGGATTTGAACTTGTGACCTCTTATGAGAAAACACATGCTCTTAACCATTAGACCAACTTAGACTGTATTAATTTAATGAAGTAATACATTAATACATTTTTAATAAATACATTACTAAAGTATTAATATATTGATACATTAATAACTTAATTATACATTAATGTATTAATTAATTTATACATTAATAAATTATAAATTAATAAATTACTAAAATAAAAATACATTGACCTTAAAATATTTAGTTAAACATTTTTAAATATTAATATATTAACAATACAATATTTTTTTAATGTATCAATTTAATAAAATAATACATTCATATATTTTTAATAAATACATTATTAAAGTATTAATATATTAAAATATTAATAAAGTAATACATTAATAAAATGGAAACACATTAACCTTAATGTATTTAGTAAACCATTATTAAAGTATTAATACATTAACAATACATTATTACATTACTTTAATGTAATGTATGAATTAAAATATTAATACATTAATGTAAAATATAACACATTAAAGTAATACACTAATAAAGAAATACATTAAAATAATAGATTATTAAAATATTAATATATTAATAAATACATTATTAAGGTATTAATACCTTAATAAATATATCATGGTTTCTTATGGTCATGATTATGAATAACATTAAACCATTAATAAAATAATACATCAATAAAGTAACAATATATTACTAAAATATTAATACATAAATGTAAGGTATAAATTAAAGTATTATTTTACATCAATGTATAATATAATGTATTAATTAGTTGATACATTAATAATGTAATGTATTTATTAATTAATACATTAATAAAGTAATGTATTAATTAATTAATACATTGCTAAAGTAATTAATACATTATTAAAGTAATAATACATTAATAAATACATTATTAAAATATTAATACATTATTTGACAATGACCATGGTTGACCATGACCATGGTTAACTTTGGGAAGGAAAGGCTGACTATGGTCGATGGTGGTTGACCATGACCATGGTTGACTATGGTTGAGGAGGGTTTTTAATGGTCGACCATGCCCATGGTTTACCTTCGTTGACCATGTGGATTTGATTATGGTGGGCCATGTTGATTGTGTCTAACCATAGTTTACTATGGCTCTACTGCATTACAATGTTGATAATCTTTTGGTTGTCACATTGCAACATCGGGTTTTGTTCATCACATTGTGACATAATATTTTGTTCATAAGATCACATCGTAATGTTATGGTCATCAAATTACGATGAAGAGCTTATGTTGGTCACATTATGGCGTTGGAATAGGTTTTTCATAGTTCAATAGTGGGTTATGTTCGTCACATTGCGACATCGAAAAATGTTTGTCTTATTGCAATGTTGGTCTATGTTTGTCACATTCCCACATTGGGTTATGTACATCATATTGTGACCAGGGGTAGAGTTCATCTCATTGTGACATTTGGAAATGTCTGTCACAATGCGACGTTAGGATTTGTGCATCGCATTGCAAAACGAGGATATGTTCGTTGCATTGTGATGACATGGATATACTCGTCACGTTGAGACATCCATTTAAGTTCATCACATTGTGACCACATGGCTATGTTCATCACATTGCAACTCATGTAATACATTATTAAAGTATTAATACATTATTATTTTTTTACAGAAACGGTTATGGAGTGTTTATATTCTTGGCCTGAATGCCGAAAATCTGATTACATTGGTGATTTCTTTGTCCTGTTGCATCTCACTGCTAAGGATGAGGATGTAGCTGAAGCTTGAATATTTCTTCCTTGATAAGGAACCCATAGAATCGATTTCAGAGATTTTCCCCCACTTGGAGATACAAACAAATTTGTTTAATAGCAAGCAGTAAAACATGGCAGCAATCAGCTTATGGAATGGGTTCCCATGATTCTTCTTCGTCTTTCATCTTGACCCCGACAGAGAGGAGGGCAGCTTTGTTGGCTTCGATGTCTGCCTCTTTATTATGAGTTCTCAACACATGGTAGTACTTCAAGTTCTGGAAAGTGTTTTCCAAGCCTTTGATTCTAGTTATCAGCCTTGATAGTTTAAGATCCAAAACTGGGGAATTGGAAACCATTGCATTTATAACGATCTGGGAGTCAACTATAACATTAGCTTCATTTATGCTTAATTCTTTGAGGATCTTGAGACCTTGGAAGAGGGCCAAGGCCTCAGCTTGAATGCTGGAAGAATATCCAAGTCCCCAAGCATAGGAGTGGATTTTATCCCCATATGGATTTACAACAACACCTCATGCACCAGCTTTGCCCGGATTTCCCTTTGTTGCTCCATAAAAAAAGAGGGAATGCCTTGCTTGCGATTTGATCCAGTCTTGAAAGTCGGTTTCAGGTTTCCTTATTTGCCAATCTTTAATAGTAGGGGCTTTTCTGACTGCTGGATGAAATTGTAGTTCTAGAGTTGATCCCCATGTGATGTCCTGTTGGCTGAGATTGGAGTCGTCTTTTATGTCAGTCAAGCATTCCTTTATGTGGCATTTAATCTTGGTTTCTAAGGCCTTGTGGTTCTTCTTTGTATTTCTGAAGATTCTTCTGTTACGTTCTAGCCATATCTGCCAACAGATAACCTTTGGGAGGACAGCCCATGCTGATTTAATTATCTGGTTTTTAGGAGGAGGGCCAGGATATTTGATTGCCCATTTAGAGGAGAGTTCAGAAGTGGAGCAAGGGAGCATGAAATTAGGATCCAAATCTTGAATAAAGGAAGACCAGATCTGCTTGGAGAAGTTGCATTCTAGAATTAGATGGACTGTTGTCTCTGCATTTTCATTGCACAATGAACAGATGGAGGGACCGTAGAATCCTTTCTTCTGCAAATAGTCATAAGTTAAGATTTTTCCATGGCAGAAACGCCAGGCAAAGAAGTCCACTTTGGGCCATGAAGGAAAACGCCAGACCCCTTGCCAAGGAGCTGGGTCAGGGGGGGCGTATGGCCTCTCATTCAGTTTGGTGTACCCCAAGGAGACAGCGTAACCTCTGGCATTCGGCCCCCAGCCTTTCAAGTCTCTTTTCCTCATGTGCGTGGGTGCCAAACCATGCAGTAAATCGAGCAGCGTGGTCCATTCGGTGGTCAGATGATCCGACACCTCAATGCGTTTCCATCCTGCCCAGACATAGTTGTTCCAGCATGAAATATCCCACAACGATCGCAGTCCCTCTCTATCCATCTAGCAACGCAACGATCTAATGGAGGCTATGTCTTCTATTGGATCCTTATTCATGAATTTTTTCTGTCCATATGTTGATTTTTTTCCCGTTACCTGGGATCCAGTAGGAGTGTGCAGTAATTAGAGGGGCGGATTTAGCATACAGTTTGAGAAATATCGAGTTAGGCATTTGAATCACATTTTCTAGACATCTGGATCGAGGTCCTCTGAAATATTTTTCCCAGAGAGCCAATTGGGCCCAGCCAAGCTTGGGCGCAATGATCCTCCAAATAATCTTTGCCGCCATTGCCACATTCTGCTGACAGAGATTTTTGAAATTTAGACCACCCTCCCACAGTGACTTGGAGATGGTTTCCCAACTGATAAGGGGTATCTTGTTTTCGTTCTGTTTTCCTCCCTTCCAAAAGAACCTCCGTATGTACTCTTCCATTTTTTTTAAAATGGTTTTCGGAGCGAGGAGCCCAGCGAATTGAAATAAAGGGAGGCTGGTAAGCACAGATTTAATTAAGACTGATTTGCCAGCAGTATTGAGACAGGAGTAATCCCAGGCTTGAATCTTAGTCTTGAATTTTTCCAGCTGAGGGAGCCAGTCTTTGCTTGCAGGTCTCTTATGAGTTACAGGGAGGCCCAAGTATTTAAAAGAGGACCAAGAAGAGGAGGCTGCAAAACCCAAACATCTAGAAATGGAAGAAAGCAATCTGGGCGTTATATTCCAGCTGAAGATGTGGCATTTGCTCTTATTAACAACGCTGCCTGAGGCCTCACTGAATTCATCCAAAAACGCTTTGAATTTTAAGGTAGAGGAGAGAGAGGCAGAACCCAAAAGCAGAGTGTCATCCGCAAACAAGGCATGATTAATGTTTTTGACCCCTCCTGCAATACATAGTCCATTAATATCTTGATCTTACATCTTTTTGTCTAACAAGAAGCTGAGGACAGAGGCTTGGATGATAAAAAATAGAGGGGATAGAGGACACCCCTGCCTAAGTCCTCTCAAAGCTTTGAAGAAATTAGTGGCTCTTCCATTTACAAGAGGAGCAATCCATGGCTCCGAGATACATGACCGGATCCATTTAATGAAATTTGCTCCAAAACCAAACTTGCTCATAACATTTAAAAGAAAACTATGATTTACTCGATCAAAAGCATTTGCTAAATCAAGTTTAATCACCATACCTTGATCTTTTCAGAGAAGACTTGAATGAATTTCCTCTTGTACAAGGATGAAGTTGTCCACGATCTGCCTTCCTTGGATGAAGCCTCCTTGATTCTCAGGAATTATTTTAGGAAGAATGAGCTTCAGCCTATTTGCAATTACTTTAGTGATTAATTTATATCTAGTCTTGCATGGGGAAATCAGAATGAATCTGCTGAAGTTGTTGGTGCCTTTTTCCTTGGGTATGAGGGCTAAGAAAGAAGAGTTTGTGCTGCCGCCTATTTTCTGAGTATTTTGAGACTTTTGAACCATTTTGAGAAGGTCCTTTTCAACAATCGGCCAGCAAGCTTGAAGGAATCTGGCAGAGAATCCATCCGGCCCAGGGGCCTTATCCAGATCCATATCAAACAGAGCATTTTTGACTTCATCTTTAGTGAATTTGGCCTCAAGAGTCTCCTTCATTCGCTGAGAAATTACAGAGGGTATAATGTCTAACAGATTTGAGTATTGGTTTGGAACCTTGTCTTCACTATACAAGTTTTGAAAATGAGAAAAGGTTGTTTTCTTTATGTGATCAAAATCCTTATGAATATCGCTATCCTCTTTAATCTCTGAAATGGTGTTGAAGCATTTCCTTGCCTGGGCTTGTTTGTGAAAAAAAGCAGTGTTCCTATCCCCTTCTTTGAGCCAGAGATTACGAGATTTTAATCTCCAATACTCTTCTTCAGCTAAGTAGGCCTTGTGATAGCACTGTTGCAGCTGAGCTTCTTGATCTAATAACTCATTTGTGAGTATAGCGTTCTCCATACAAGTTTGATGGGAGACAAGAGCGGCTTTAATGGATTTCCTTTCTGTATCCAGTTTGGACAGAGTTTTGACCCATGTTTTTAGAACTCCTTTTACCCTTCTAAGATTTTCCTCCCAAATATAGAAAGGTGATCCTTTAACTAGCTGATTACATCATTCCTTGACAGTTTGCATAAAGTCTGGCTCCTTTACCCAGAGAGGGTTGAATCTAAAGGGGATGGGACCCAGATCAAGGTGAGCTAGAAGTTCTAGCTTTATGGGCTTATGGTCCGAGATGCTGCTAGCTAGAATATGCATTCTAGGCTCTAAACCTAGCAGCAAATAGGAGCTTTGAATAAAAAATCTATCTAGCCTGGCAGCAATATGTCCAGGGCCCACTCTTTTATTAGACCAAGAGTACTTACTGGAAGAAGGTTTGATATCCAACAAGTCCCAGTCCTGCATAATGTCCTCCACCCATTCCCTTGCCGGATCTCGAACTGCGCTGCCTCCCCTTTTTTCAGAAGGATGAAGAGTGAGATTGAGGTCTCTAGCAATAATTATATTTCCCATATTTGTCAAATCTGCTTGGTGCCTTATAGAATCCCAACAGTCTTTTTTTTCCCCAACATTGACTGGAGAGTAAACATTGAAAAGACAAAAAGTTTCCTTAGTGTCCAAATTCTGCATTTTCAGCAGCAACCAATGAGTGTTCCTAGCCTCAAATAGGACTGTAAATTTGTTGACGTTCCAAAGAGTGTCGATCCCTCTTGAGGCACCCCGGGCAGAGATTGCTCTTGCTTCACTTTTAATCCAAAGTTTCTTGCTTGCTTGAAGGAAGGCTATGTCTTCCATCTTTGTCTCCTGGACGAGAAGTATGTCTGGGGTTTCTGTTCTGATTAAGCTTCTGATGGCTTCTTCCTTTGCTTTGGTCCCCATACCTCTACAATTCCAGGAGACGACCTCCATTATTTAAGTTTCTGGTGGGCTCCCTTGGAGCCTTGGGGCTGGTTTTTCAATATCTTAGGCTTTGGGGCTAGCAGTTTTTCCAATGTTGGTTGGCTGCCCTGAAGTTTATCTTTGTAGGTCTCCTGCTCCCTTTTTTCCCTGTCAGTTTTCCGGCCTCTTGTAGATCTTCTTACCGAGGTTTGGGACTCTCCTATTTCTTCTTCCTCTTCTGATTCGTCCATTTCCTGCTCTTCTTCCTCAACTTCTATAGTCATACCTTTGGGATCTTCGACACTTGTTCCTTTGTGGGAGGCTGAGGGAGTACCTTTGCTTGAAGGAGCTATTTTTTGGGCCTCGATCTCTTGAGTAGCTTCTGTCTCCTTTTGGACCACGACCTCATGTGTGTTCTCTGGTTGTGAGCTTAGAGGATCAAACTTATTTTATAGAACAGGTTTGAGTGGGATCTGCTGGGAAATGGCCTGGTGAGGTCCTTTCCCATTAGGGCCTCCCGTCTTCTGATTCTTGAGATAGCGTTTGGATCGCTTGACTTGATTCCATCCATCCTCCTTCCCCTGTACAACCTCATTGTTGGTCGGGCAGCCTCTGGCGAAGTGGCCATAAACATGGCATTTCCGGCATTTGAAGGGAATCTGCTCATAGTCCAGTTTCTGTAAATGCGCCCATCTTATGACCTTTAATGTGATGGCCTCTGGTAGTCCCACCTCCAAATCTACTTCTACACAGATCCTAGCACAGTCATATTGGTCCTTATTGTTCGCTCGATCTATAAATTTCCCCAAGGCACTTCCAATGTGCCTTAGAGAGTCCCAATTCCGACAGTGTACTGGGAGATTTGGAAGTCTGACCCACACCGGGACTACTTTGGGCACATCTACTGCCGGATCGAAGTCCGGGGTCCATTTATTCAAATACAGACCCTGAGGGCCCATGAAGTAGGGGCCATTTTGGAAGATCAGATATTTTTCGTCCTTTGATGTGAATTCGAAAAGGAAGTATCCTCTCCCTAGAAAGTAAGAGGTGACACTTTCTTTGATCAACGGCGCCCAGTTTCTATTGACCCAGCTTTTAGTGGATTTTGGGGATGACCATAGCCCAGTGAACTGGCCGATGAGAGCCCGTTCGACCAACGACAGAGCAACCTGGATCAAGGTTTCTGGAGGGAGGGAGATCATAGGAATATCGTCCATTTTTTTAACAAATTTCGCAGCTTCAGTATTTTTCTTCTTTGGAAGCCCAGCCAAGAGCCGATTGAAAGCCTCAGAAGGCGATCTCGACGGAGGAGGCGGAAGGGACGCCTGGGGAGTGCCCAGCCCCTCCATGGTTGCAATCCCTGGGATCGGGCCTTTCTAGGCCTACCTTGAAAAAATCCCTCGTATTCACCTGGTTAATCAACTAACAGTCGCATAATATGTACCAATGTTTTTTGTGAAAGAAATCCTTATTATCTATCATAGTGAGCATTATTATCATCAAGCAAGAGGAAGATAAACACTTATGTAATTTTCATGGGATTTCCATACAGATTTGCAAACTAAAGTATTAATACATTATTACATTATCACTAACTATTATTAATACCTTAACTATTAATACATCGATAAAACATTATTACATAAAGTAATAATAGATTATTAAAGTATTAATACATCGATAAAACATTATTACATAAATGTAGTAATACATCAATACAATATTAATACATTATGTAGTAATACATTAATACGTTATTATTAAACATTAATAAAACATTATTACTAATGTAATAATCCTAGTCGTAAACCTATTTACTTACGTGGATTAATAATAATGTGATAATACATTAATACATTACATTAATGTATAGAGCATTAGCAAGGTATTATTGTGTTAATAATGCTTACTATATTATATTAAATTTTTATTAATATAATGTTTAGGGTATTAGTAGAATATTGTTGTGATAAACTTCTTTATTAATATAAACTTATTACCCAACCAAACTTATAAATATAAACTTAATATTATTACATTACTAATATAAAACATTTTTATTAAATATTGCTAAAACTCATTTAATACTAAAGAATGTATTAAAAAAGTTTATATTAAATAACGTGATAATATATTGATACATTACATTAATCTTTAGTGTATTGTTAAATATTATTATTAAATTTTATTAAAACTAATATAAACTCATTATTAAATATTACAACCTGAGTGGGTTTAATGGTTAAGAACATGTGTTTCTTCTTAAGAGGTCACAGGTTCAAATCCAGAGGGGGGTAGGGTATGTATACCTTCGTAGACTTTACCAGTCAAATCACTAAAAATAGATTATTATTATTATTATTATTATTATTAAATATTACTAAAACTCCTTTAAAACATTATTTTATATTAACAATGTAAATATAATAATAAAACATATTAATAAACTTATTACATTTATGTAATAATATAATATAAGTTTATATAAACTTATTACCCAACGAGGTATCAAGGAACTAAAAACTCTTACATTAATTACACTAAGTGGGCATTAAGCATTACATATTATATTTAAATCTTAGATTCATGCAATGTGGCATTCATGCTTATGAGAGTGCATTCTTGGTTTTATGGGATTGTAATCTTTCTCCTTTAAATGTATGGCATTATCATCAATATATGTTTTCTTCATTTAAAATATACTAATAATATTTCAATAGTGAATTTTTCTCTTATCACTAACTATTAATAATATCTTAATTATTAATATATTAATAAAACATTTTTATATAAAATAATAATAAATTATTAAAATAATAATATATTAATAAAACATTATTACATAAATATAATAATACATCAATACATTATTACTAATTATTATTAATATCTTAACTATTAATATATTTAATATATTGATAAAACATTTTTATATAAAGTAATAATACATTATTAATACATCAATACATTATCATTAATTATTATTAATATCTTAATTATTAATATATTTAATGTATTGATAAAAAAAATTACATAAAGTAATAATAGATTATTAAAATAGTAATACATTAATAAAACATTATTACATAAATGTAGTAATACATCAATACATTATTAATATATTATGTAGTAATACATTAATAAGTTATTATTAAACATTAATAAAACAATATTAATAAAACATTATTACTAATGTAATAATTTTAGTTAAAGTTTACAAAGGTATACATACCCTACTTCTTTTGGATTTGAATTCGTGACCTCTTAAGAGGAAACACATATTCTTAACCATTAGGCCTGCTCAGACTGTATAGGACATTAACATAATATTGTTGTGATAATAATACTTAATATATTATATTAATTTTTTATTAATATAATGTTTAGGGTATTAACAAGATATTGTTGTGATAAACTCTTTTATTAATATAAACTTATTACCCAACAAAGTTTATTAATATAAACTTAATATTATTATTAAATATTACTAAAACTAATATAAACTCATTATTAAATATTACTAAAACTCTAACACATTATTTAATATAAACTCTTTTATTAATCAAGTTTAATATTAAATTTATACTAATAATTAAAGTAATAATAATTATTAATAATATTTTATATTAATAATATAATAATGTAACATATTAATAAACTTACTACATTTATGTAATAATATAATAAAAGTTTATATAAACTTATTACCCAACGAGGGAACTAAAAACTCTTACATTATTTACACCATTGAGTGGGCATTAAGCATTACAGGTTATATTTAAATCTTCGATTCATGTAATAATATAATAATGGGATTGTAACTAGAAACTCGTATACTCCTTATAAAATTGATTTTTCTCCTTTAAATATATCCGATTATCATCAATAAACGGTCCTCATTTCAATCTTCAGATATACTGATAAAATTTCAATAGTGAATTTTTTAGGTTTGCTCCTCGTTTGAAATGACCACGTAGTCACGTTTGTTTCTAACACAATTAAATAAATAGCATGATATTACACAGTAGGGGTTATATTTAAATCTTTGATTCATGCAATGTGTCATTCGTGCTTATGAGAGTGGATTCTTGATTTTATGGGATTGTAACCAGAAACTCATATACTCCCAAGAAAATTCATTTTTCTCCTTTAAATATATGCAATTATCATCAATATAAGGTGCCCTCATTTCAGATATACTGATAAGATTTCAATAGTGAATTTCTTAGTTTTGCTCCTCGTTTGGAATGACCACGTATTCACGTTTGTTTTTAACACAAATAAACATCATGGTATTACACAGTATATAGTATATAACAAAATGTTCCACTTTGTTGTGTTTAGAGCAAGACTCAACATGAAAGGACTGTCAAATCCATGTGTCATTGTCTCACTAGAACAAGGAAAAATAGGTTCCATATCATATTAAAGAAAAAGAGAAAACCATTTTAAAGATCGGCCTCCTCAACACTTAGATAGTTGAGAATGTAAAAGAAGCAAAAATAAACGATATTTTAATGGACGATGTAAAATAACGATGAAATAAAAAATATTGAGAAATGTAAATATGACTAAATACTTTGTGTGCGCACACATTCCATGAGTATTTGGAACCTCCATTGGTTTCATAGGCAGAGTTGGATTGTAAGAGGATGCCAAATTATGTTTCTCCTTCTATTTGATTTACCGTTGAATTTAGTGTTTATGGGGTGATCTTCCCACTGTCAAGCAACCCTTGTGTCATGATTTTGTTTTCCCTAGTTACTGTTGATTGCATTCCTTGGTTGGGTGGAGGATTTAAAAAACTTAGACTAAAATAAAAGACTTAGATTTCATAGGCAGAGTGAAACCAAACAATTGGATACAAGAGGTCATTAAGAGGTATATGATTCTTATTGCTCACCATTGATTGCATTCTTTGGTTGCGTGGAGGATTTCAAAAATTTAGATTAAAATAAAAGACTTAGATTTCAGAGGGAGAGCGAAACCAAACCATTGGATACAAGAGGTCCCATTGATTGCATTCTTTGGTTGGGTGGAGGATTTAAAAAATTTAGATTAAAATAAAAGACTTAGATTTATGAGGGAGAGAGAAACCAAACCATTGGATACAAGAGGTCGTTAAAATGTATATGATTCTTGTTGCTCGCCAAAATAACATAGCTTACGCCTACAAATAAAAAGATAATCAATAAATCTGATAAATACATTTCCAATCCAAACTCTTAAAGAACCTAAAATCTAAATTTCAAAATATTAACTCTTAAAAAACCTAAAATTTAAATTTCAAAACATTAATGTACCTTATTAAACTTGTAGTATGAGGTGTAAGCAAAAAATAAATAAATAACAAATAAACAAATAAACCTAAGCAAGTTCATATAGGAAGTCAGTTTTTAAATAACCTAACCATTAGTCCTCAGCCTTGGGAAAATTTTTAAAAGCCGCCCAAGCCTCTCATCCAACATAACTACAGCTCCTGTGTGATTAAAGTGTGAGACAGTGTTAATGTTGAGTAAATTGTTGGGATGAAAAAACAATCTACAAAAGTAACCTACAAACCAACTTTAAGACTGGAAACTAGCCTTTCCAATCTAAAGAGGGCTCTCTCTGAGACTTGATCTCTGCTAGACAAGTTGCTTTTCTTGATGGCTAGATTTTGAACTTCAAGGTAAATTTTAACAGGTCTGGTGACAAAAGATAGTGTTTCTAGGGCTATGGAGTCAACCCCTGAAAACAAAGAAACAATGCTTGGTAGATAGAACTCCTCAGAGGAACAAAGGCTAAACAAGGTGATAAACTTCAGTATTTAACTTGATTATGTAAGGCGAAAGAAGAAAAGGAACATACAATAAAATCAGAGCACCGCAGTGGATGAATTCTGATCTTAGCTGAGAAAATAGACAAAATTTAAATTGGTTCATTCTAGAGCACCACTTACATGAATTCTGGACTTTAAAATTTACCAACTCAAATAGAAGAGAAGTGCAAATGAATATTAATACACATGAAATACATGCAAGGAAAGGTACAAGCTTCAGAGCATCACCATTAGAATCTTTTTCTTAAGAAACTCAGGACTTCTGCATTTGTATTTCTTTAGATTCAGGAAATTACACAGAGGATCAAAATATCTATACTTTTTCCCATGCGCCCCCCTTTTTACATAAAAATAGTCCATATATATAGAAATTAAAGTTACACTAAGCTGCTAGGAATCAAACTACTATCTCCTAGAGTTGTGGATCTAGTTGTTTTCAAAGAGAAAAACAACCTTTACAAAAATTATCAAAAATAGGAAAGTTGATCTGGAAATCATAAACTATCTGGGATGTTTTTTACAATCATATTTTATTTAGGCAAATCACAATCATATGGTTGTGATGAATCATCATGCTATTGTTGGACAACACTGTCACCGCTGCGTAGTAGATTCTGGCTTCTGTTGCACAATTGTTGGTTGTGAAATCTGCGCAGTGATCTCGCGCGGTGGATCTTCATGCAGAGGTTGCGCACGCAAATCCAGTTGGATGCAGAGGATGAGATCATCCAATTTTTCCATAGCTTCCTTGTCCAAAGTCACCTGCAGTTGTAAGGCCCTATTTGTCCTTCTCAATGACAAGATTTGTCTTTTCAAATTCTTCATCTGTCTCAACAAAGCCGCATTTTTTTCAATTTTAATTGAGCGTCGGAGAGAGTTGCACATGCATTGTCGATAGCTAGTTTGCATTCCTTGAAATGTTCCATGATTCTTTCCTCTAATATCCTTTTTTCCTCCCTAATCTCAATGATCACATCTTGAGCCTCTCTGAGCTACTTTTTAAGCCAATTTATATTATTTTCTTCTGATGTTGGTGAGATAGGAGATATCTGACCTTCTTGACTCTGTGATGCTGGTGTTTCAATCATTTTTTTCTGCTAGTTGCCTTCTCACTTCTCTGTTTTATTGATAAAATTGGGTTATGACGTGTTGAGATTGCTTTAGTTGTTTCAATTCCTGAGTATTTTCATTTTCCTCACCTAACTCCACCTGCTTTTCATCAATTCCCTGGTTTTCACATTCAACAAGCTCTAGCTGAATTGTGGGTATGGGAAATCTCCTAGTAGAGGAACTGGTTCGTGGTTTACTGGGAGCTTGGATCTCCTCAGTTTATCACTAAATCTTGACCTGCATCTCTTTTGGGATGTCATAGGACCTGGTGTGCAGTTTTGGGAGATTAGGTCTCCTCAGTTTTATCACTAAATCTTGACCTGCTTCTCTTCTGGGATGTTGGTTGACTAAGTGACGAGTCTTCCATCTCTTTCCCTTTTCTTCTTTCATTAACATATCCTCTTCTCGCCTCTGAACTATGAAGTGTTGATTTCTCAACAGATAGAGGAATGTCTCCTTTAGGGTCTCTCAAAATGTTAGTCGAAATCAGAAAGGAATTCCAGTGCTTGTTCAAATTTCTCAGCTCTTCAACCACCAACATCTTAATTAATGAAAAAGGGAATAATTTGTTTTTTGACTGATGAGCTTTGGCTTGGACACTGTCTGCCATCTTTCTTAAGCTTTGACACAAGAAGAAAGGTAAGTTTAAGGTATTTCTCCCTGTGAAATGCATCAATAACTTGATGCGGTATGGATGCACCTTGTCGAATCTTCCCTCGCAGGTGAAGTATTTCCTGATTATCTTCAGAAGTTTCTCAAAAGGTTCCAGGAGATACTCAGTAGGAATGTCGGCTCCAACTTTTCAATTTTGATATTCAGGATTGATTAAATCCATATAACATGAAGTGTCTAAAGGCATACTTTTAAACCATGTAAATGTAATTTAATTAAGTAAATGTAAAAAGTTAATTAACATGTAAATGTTAAAAATTAAGTAATCTTAATGGTATTTGTATAAGTATACTTTGTGGCAATTGAAAACTTGGCTTGGTAATTTCTTAATTCTAAAAAGTAAATGTGAAAAAGTAAAAAAATAAACGGATGCATTTATAAGTGTGAGGAAGTTATGAAGATTAAATCTCATGCATTAATTTGAGTGTAAGACGAAGAATATACCAACATCTTTAATTGTTGACCATAAGATTGGAATTTGTAATTAAAAAATGGATTAAACCATCGATTCAAATAGGGGAGATGCCTATGGCGTAATGATGGTCATGTACATATTATCTTAACTTTCATTTATCTGAATGTGTGTCACACTACAAATTCAGCTTGTGGATCCCACACACAAAGAGATGGTCCTCACGAGGTTGATGGTGGGCCACCTGGCAGCGACTAAAAGAGAAAGAATCGTTCTGCTGTAGTTTTCTTTTTCTCTGAATTCCAGAGTTCATGTTGACGCCGCGCACCAAGAAGAATATCATGATGGTCGGCCACATCACGTTAAAAGATAAAAGAGAGTTGAAAAAACAATGTTGGGTGCTTCCACTTTAGCGAAAGGGTTGATTACTCTATCTTTGATGACCTGGAATTCGACGTCTCGTAGGGCGTATTTTGAGTTTGAGAACGTATTTCGCATGTAATCATAACAATGACACGTTAACATAGACAGATGTATAAAAATTCAAATAGTAGATTTGACATTTAATAATTTAAGTTATCCGTAATAAAATTTTAATAGGTTGTAGGTGAAAATATATTTCCCTGGATTTTGGTGAAAAAGATCAAAAAGTCGAATATGATCAAAAATAAATAATGATTTATCTAACAATTTAAGTTACCCATCATAAATTTTAGTAAGTTTTTTTGGTGCCATGCAGTTTACACGTAAGGAGGGTTTAACTTATATGATCAAAAAGAAATAATGCCTCATAATACAACGAGACAAACTTGATTTGATGACATAATACAGCTAGAGAGTCTTGATTTGATGATTTGGTTACATATCTTATTTGTGAGTGTTTTTAATAGGTTGTATGCAGTACAATTTAACACCATACCGAGTAATAGGGAACCTTTGGAGCGATTGGAGCAATAAATTACAATGGGATGTTGTTGGTGTTAATTAATGAAGTTGAATGGTGATGGTAAAATTAAACAAGGGTTGCATGGCAACGCAGTCCCTGTCGATTTAGTTGGGAAATACATGTTGAACAATGAAACTTAATATAACTATATACAAGTAATGAATATTTTTTGTCGAAAGATAATAATCTTAGGAATTAAGCGATACAATTTAATTAAATGATCACATGAGTATCTGTTATCATTTGTACAATAAAACTTATAAAAAATGATCCAATAGCATTATAGATATAT
>SNQJ01S0008440.1:174622-186555 GCA_010110895.2 Picea sitchensis | reverse complement strand
TATTAATTAAGTGAGCTATTAATTAATTAAAGGATATAATTGTGATTAATTAATTAATAATTTAACTACAAACTACATTCAATAACTTGCGTAATGGATTTAATAGATTAATGGTATATGATATAAAATGGTTGTGTATACAACAAGGGATAACCTATGAATCCTAAGAAGATAAAAACATTAAAGGAAGGATCAGGGATGAGGACGAGGGCAGGTAAGGGAGTAAAGGCATGAGGCGGTGAAGGGGGATTCGGGGGGGAGGACTGTGAGATTTGGAGGGAGTAGTAGAGTTCTGGCGGTGGCATTGGGATCAGTTGAGGCACCGGGTTGCTGGAGGTTTTGGGCACGGGGGCCAGGATATCCATAGATATCTTGGAGCTAAGTAGTTTTCCTAGTTGGTAGGGAGGACAGTAGGTTTGGGCAGTTTTTTTTTTTGTTTGTGGCAATATTGGTCTGTGCATTAGGTAGCAGGAAGGCAACAGCAAGGCAGCAAGGCAGCAAAAATTAGCATCAAAACCAGGTAATTTGTTAAACTATGTATTTATTTCATTCTTCCATGAAATCATTATTCATTGATAAATTTAAGTTACTAAAGTTGTTATTATGAAGATTGTTGTTATGTTATGAAGTTATTATCTCAGTTCATGAAATAAATTGCTTATGAAAGTATGTGATGTTAAAAATTTATTTGGTTGTTACAAAACACTCATTGCGGAGCAGGGGAGCACCATAGAAATAGCGCAAGGAAATAAAGAGAGACAGAAAGAAGTGATAAAAAACCCTTATATATGTATCTTGGCGGGTTAAGAACAATACTTTCCTGGGCTCTGCGACCCTTCATTCCTTATAATACGCCCACTAACCTTCCCTGTTCTTTCTTCCCCTCAAATACTGAGTAATGGGCCAAGGAAAGAAAAAGAAATAGTAGAGAGGTGAAAAAGGGAAGCTAGTCAGGACCAAAAGGTCTAACAGTTAGGAGAAAACTTACCTCACTCAAATCACGTAGGTAGCTCTCTCTTTGAGGGGAAGAAAGAAATGAAAAGTAAATGTATTATATATGTAATTACATATATAATTACAGTCTTTATAAGAGCACAATAGGTTGGGTGAGAAACCTTTATGATTGGTAGGATCGGTTTTCCCCTTGCTCAAGCAGTTGACAACCCATCTATTGGATCGTGATTGTACCAAACCATAGGAGCATTATGATTCGTTAGGGTGACACTTATAGCCTTTCCAAAGTAATCACATCTTTCTGGAGTAGCTAGTACTTTCAATTGCCAATAGAATAGTATATAGCAGGTTGGGTGCGGTCGGGCTTGGACCATGCATCCCTCTTTCCCTTGTCCGTAGTACATATGGCTGGCACTCGTTGGACGCACATATCGAGTTCGGTCCTACCTATACCGAAAAGAGTGGCTCGCTTCTCCTATAGTTGATATCTGGGTACTATTTGGTATTATAAACACATTAAACATTGCTTCTATGAACGAATATATATATCTCTCTGGCCGAGGCCCCGAAGTCAATAGGTTTCTTATATGTTTTTTCCGGAAAGGGAAAAAAAAGTAGCTTCAGAGATATTCTAAAATTGGCTTTTCAAAATAGATAGATTCAGCCAATGCCCGACCAGGTTCAACCAATGCTAATTAATAATAAGTACCCGGGGCCAACCAACAAAATTTCCTTCACTCGTCCACCAGCCAACTTACTCATTCCCACTCTTTCCTACCCTACTAGGAGAAAGAAACTGAAGTAAGAAACATGATCAATATATTTTTTCCTCTCCCTATCTGAATATGGGTAACCACTCCCTCCTTTCATTCATGCGGACGAACAACATTCGATCATAGGGTAACCCCATTCTCTCCTGGGAATTCTTGAAACAATCCCCAATCCAATTATTGTTTCTCTATATATAATATCTTTTTTCCACTAGTAAAGATTGGACTACATAGGTACTTTATTTTTCTCAGTTTCATTGGGCACCCACCTATTCATTTAGCCTAGCCGAGCTAGACGATGGATTATAGCCGAGACAAACCTACCCCTGCTAGTTTCCAGATTGATCCTTCCTTTTTCGTCCCATTTTCGGGAACTCCCAATCTGGAACTACCCCGAGCGGCAGTGAGAACTAAAGAACTACACTCAGTGAAACCACTATAAATCCTATAGGAATTTGATCCTGCCATGCCCAATCAATTGTATCAACCCAAGAACTACTCACTGGTTACTCATGGTCATCAAACTAGAATATATCTTTTTTTTCTGATCCTACTCCATTGCTCGCAGTTCAATTTGTAAAATCAGTTTAGTTGAGTCTTATCAACATCTATTTCTCTCCAACCATGGGAATGATTCGTTTAGATACGTCGATTCGTCACTTCACTAGTCTTTGGAATTCCAAGTATTGATGCCCCGAGATTACTGAGCACATCACCTTTGATTTAGAGAACCCTGAGCAATCAATCAATAAGTGTTGGTGGAACTTTCACTTCTATCTGAACTGGGTGTAGGTGGGCCCATCAAGGCATATCATTATCCTTTAGTGGTTCCCCGGAACCAGCTCTAGCCAATCCAACATTGGGAATAATGCTTCTGATTCCCAATCCCATCAACGCTACTAATTCAATATCAAGGTTCGGTACCTGAATGCCACCAATATAAACATACTGATGGATTAGAGCATGAATTACTTCAGATTTGGAACCCGTTAAAGCCGAGAAGGGGGAAAGGAAGGTCATTCACCCGTGGTAGGTGGAAATAGGAAGTTGAAATATTCAACTTCATCTCGAGTTACAGATCTGCCATTAACACGATTTACTAATATATAGAGCTCGGACACTGCACTACTAATTCCTTGTGTCCTTTCTTTACCTGGCTTTATTGTGCTGGCCTGATATGGCCAACGCCATTCATTGGTCTGTACGCCAGCTGGAATGGGCATGGATAATCAATTCACATCAGGTTCAAGGTAGGTGAAAAATAAACTCGCGAGCATCCATCTCAAAGAAGTTGAGTCGAGTTCACTTTGACCACACTCGGTGGATGAGGGGAAAGAAACACTTTCCCATGCTCACACAACTAGTTCATTCTCATTTCTCCCATAAGTGGAAGGCAATCTGGGTTGGATAAAGATTCCATGATTCTGCAATGCCAAGCTCAGAACTCTCCTTATTCCTAACCTTCATAGTTCGATTGACAATTCCTTTCTCAGCAGTGTGAATTGATGAAATTTGTTGGGGCCATTTGCTTAATACACAAACTTATTTAAATCCATCCTCGTAAACCATTTCGTGTGTTCTCGATGCAGCCTCACCCATGGGGGTGGAAATGGAGGAAGCTTTCACCAATACCTTCTCCAAATTATTTATACCAAAAAGACAAAAGTCTCTCCCCAGTCCCCCCAGCTGGTGCCAGAGAATAGAAAATGGAATGGTTCAAAAGTGGAATGGTCAGCATATTACGGTTCTAATATTGATTGTGCTTCCTATTCGGCATGACTCCCAGGAGAAAGGAAAAGTATATGGAGTAAAGATCGATTCATGCTCACTCCTCACCGTGGAAGCATGCATCTCAATGAAATAACTAGTAAAGGGATTTTCTCCCCCCGGAATCCATTTTACCCTATCAAACAGAAACTTTCAACCAGCTTGCCACTCCCTTTAGACAAAGGAAAAAGAGGCCAAAGAAGAAGGGAATTGAAACGCTAAGGGGTTGTAGAATATGGAACTGTACACTGTATCCTGTATCAGAACGAATAAACTATTAGGGGGGTGGAGTCAAAAGGTTGCATTGAAACTAAGATGGGAGGTGGCAGGTACTGCTGAATCAACTTTTTTCCGGGTCTCATTTTCTCTAATTTTTCCAATTCCTTAAGCTATCAATAGTTAGTTCGGTGCCAATGATATAGATTTCACATCCTTTTCTCGTTATAAGCATCTATTTCTTTTACAACATCTCACTTAGCGGGAGCATCACACTTAGCAGTATATAGGGATTTGAGAGAGTGGTGGGAATAGGAATAAACGGGAACAATAGTCTAAACAGATTGAAATGGGATAGGAAGGTGGAAATAAATAGCCAATGAACAAGGCTCCGATCCACGAATCATTGTAGCTCTGTGGTGAGATGAATCAAACAAATCCTTGTGGATCCGAAGGGGATGAGAAGGACGCCTCTTTCCAGTATGATAGAAATATATGGGTTATACAGAGAACCAATCGGGCGGATTTTGGATCTATTGTACCCCCTAAAATCTAGTTGGGTTGGGCTTCCTTCCGACCATCCTCTGTTCGCCAAACACGGATGGAAATAGAAGGATGATAGCACTATTCCACATCCTGTTTTAGCTACTGCTCATACTATAGATGATCCCGCATAAAGTTTGAGCTACTACATGTGATTTATAACATGCCCGTGTTTGACCATCTGTCTTGTATTACTTTATTTGGAAGAGCAAGGAATAGAATGATAAGGAAGGGGGGCTACACCCTCCTTAGAATTCTATTTTGGAATGAGAGGAGAGGGAGTATAGTTCCTAAGGGTTGGATTAAAGGAATACACTTCCATCCCACCCGCCCTGTGGATGTACACCCGAAACATCCATTATTATTTTCACCCACCCAAAGAGGAAGATGGGGTTGGCGGGCATCTCTACTCGAGACCGGATTAGTTTCATTTGTGCCAGCAAGCAGGAATTTCCCTGCCCATCGTTCGCCCACCCACCATATATAATAAGGGGGAATAAAGCACCTATATCAGGTATAAAACGAAACTAAGTCTTGGGAGGAATGAATATAAGCATAGAAGGAGGGGTGGGAAAGAAATTAGGAACCCCTAATGAATCAACCAATATTCCCACCCACCTTAGTACACGGCGTTTCCTATCCACACAATTCACTATTTCATTGGTTTCTTTGTCACTTCATCCTCGTTCATTCGCTCTTTGCACGTGCGCTTATTGATCCGATTGATATATACCACTTGTTTGTGTGTTCCAGCCTGAGGGGATTTTCATTGATTGTTCTCCAAGGGTGTTGTACCCTCATATAAGAGAGAAATCATTTCCTTTTGAGTGCCAGTACCTCGCAACAAGATTAAAATGAAAAGAGATTTAGATACTGTTCTTTGTTAGTAGCATCGTGGTTACCTAAAAACCCCATGAGTGATGACCATGCAACTTCTCTTTGCATTTCCTTTTCCCTATTTCTCCTTAGTAGTCCATTATTTTTCCCGATGGATTTCGACTGATTCGATTGAGGTTTGACCTTCCAATTTGTAATGCTTCTAATTCTAAAAGGCTTCGCCTTGATATCCCGCTATTTGATCTTGCGTAGTGTGACTTTGCCATAGTCTATCGCAAGAAAGTTGGACACTTGATGAAAATGAAAAGATTAAAATTAAACACTACTTTATTTATATGAAATGAACTTGACGAGAAGATGGATCTATGAAAAGAACTTCCATCTTTTAATAAGAGGGAGAAACAACCACTCAACGTAGTTGGGCAGACTTTCCATCTTGTTTATGGCTCTTGATTCTGTACACATTCTCCATCCTCCATCCTTATTTGGACTCAACACAGTTGGTACTACGCATGGACTCAATCTTTCTCTGACCAAACCCTTTTCTAATAATTCCTGGACTTGCTTCTTTACCTCCTCATTCTCTTGAGGTGTCAATCTGTATGATTCTTTGTTCGCCAGACTTTCTCCTAGTATCAAGTCAATATGATGGATGATACTTCTGATAGATGGAAATGAGTTAGGCAACTCATCCACCACTATGTTATCAAAATTATCCAACAGCTCCTAAACGTCTTTAGGAAAATAATCCATAGAAGTACTTGCAAGGACAACTATGGGCTTCCTCACCACAACAAACTGCATCTCATGTTCCTTCTTAACTTCACTTAGGAGTTCCTTCTCACTCATTAGTAGTATGTTTGTGTTGGATTCTTCTTTTACTTTCTTCTCCTCTATTGGCAGCAACATGTGTGTCCTACCATTATTTTCCGAAGTGTAAGTGTTCTTTCTCCAATAATGAATGACATTCCATTCAAACTTCCATGGTCTTCCAAACAAAACATGACATACATCCATGGTAATTACATCACATAGAATCACATCTCTATATCCACCTATTTTAAATTCAACAAGGCATTGTTTAGTCACCATTACCTAGTGTCCTTTTTGCAACCATGAGACCTTATATGGATTTGGATGTGTAGTTTTCTCTAGCTCCAATTTCTCCACCATCTCTATGGATACTAGATTATCATTCCTCCCATTGTCAATTATCACCTTGCATACTGTGTCTTTAGTCTTGCAAGTTGTCTTGGACAAACTGTTCCTTTGCACTAGTTTTTCATCTTCTAGTTCTAGCTTCAAGAGAACATTCCTCAGCATGAGAGATTTTCCATCCTCTGCACCTTCTGCTTCAACATTCCTTTTCTGTGCTTATGAAATGTGAGATTCACCTCCTCTTTATCTCTTTCTCTTAGGGAATTCCCAAGACTTGTGTCTTGGTTTTACACATGTATAACATATTATCTCTCCTCCTTTGCTTCTTCCTCTTCCTCTGGAAAAAGAATTCTTCCACCAGGTTGTCTCCCTCTGGAGATTCCTCCTCTTTTTGAGTGATTGTGGGTTTTCTCATCCTTACCATTGGGATTCTGTGCCTTATCATGGGAAACTCCTTTACCTTTGTTTGAGATTCTACCTTTGCTTCGCTCGCTTTGTTTTATGGACAACATATCCTCTACTTTTAGTGCATATTGATTGTAACACCCCAGGTTTTGAACCCCCATTTTAAATAACGTATTGTTACAATGTTGAGAGGCCAGAGTGCCCAAACAATTAATGAAGGGCCAATATGCCCAAGAAATGTAATGTTTTGATCATTAATAATAATATACGCATCGATGGATGCTAGACAGACAAGGACTAGAGTTATAGGGGGATATGATTCCACAAGAGAGGGAGCTTGAGCGACTAAGTGTTATTCCTAATTTCTTATTTCCCTTTCTGTGTAAGGGAGGGGATTGGTTACGTGAACTTATTGAGGAAGGAAAAGAGGTTCTTGTTTTCCCCACGAGGTTACTTAAACCTACCTATGGTTTGATGGGGGCGTTGGACTGATGACTTGTTCGCTGATTTCCAATTCACTCACTCACTCTTCCCTCACACACTCCCATGCACACACTCCCATGCACTCCCTGACCCATTCATCGACCCATCCTCACCTGCGTCTTGGTTGGAAAACCGAAAGGAAACAGAGCTACTGAAGAAATATCCATGGGGATAGTTGGTTATAGTGGTCGTTGGTGTGATCCAGCTATGACCTGGGGCCTGCATGTCTAAAATGCATTGGCTCGTGCCCTGTTTTTCTTACAACTGCGAGTCCTAAGAGTTCCAACATTGATATTCTGGACCAGCTGTGCTGGAATCACTGGCAAGAAGGAGAAGGACTTCCTGAGGTACTGCGTGGAAAAGAAGGGTGGAGGTCCATTATAACACCCTGTTTCCCCTAGCTTGTAAATATAACTGGACTGGCCAAGAACTATGGAAAACTCATAAATATGAATATGTGATGTAAATGGACCTTGAGGAAAAGGTCAATGAATGTGAATAACATTTTGAATTTATTGCAGGACTGCTGAGAGGGGATGTGTAGAAAAGAGACCACGATGGCAGTGGAAGGCACCTGAAAAGGTGGCGTTAACTTCCACCGAGAATGAATATCGTATATGGACTCCACTGGCCCGGAGAACCAAAAGCGGCTCGCTGGCCCCGAATTTAATGTCTCGAAGGGTGGTAGGCAGATGGCTTAATGAGGGATGGGATGGTGAACCGCCCATCCGTAGAGTCGTTAGGCCTGATCAACGTGAGGGTAATCGTTCCACACGCAACCTCGTAAGAGGATAAGGTGTATGGTAGAAGCGATTGGGGGGTAGACACGAGGGGAACTCTAGCATTACACAGAGTGAGTGATAGCAGAGAGGAAGGATTGCAACCTTCGCTCCTAGTCACTGGCAGATAGGGAGACGCAGTCTCACAACATCGTGGTCTCAGCTCGGGGGTGGCTAGTGGTAAATCCGCTGGGAGTTTCTACGCCTACGGTTGGGTGGAAACGAGCACCCCTCTCAGCAGTTGCACTCATTTCTGGTGTTATTTCTGATAAGTGTTTTACATATTGCCTCTTGAAATTCATATACTGACATATATGCTCATAGAACTGTGAAATTGTGAATGATTACAGTGTAAGAAAGTCTGTGCAGTGTTTTGATAATAAATAATAGATATATGCTTATAACAGAAGAAACCACGTATGACTTATGTTGATGAATGAATTTAATTATGCATAAGTTGAACCAAGTCAGGCTTCCAGCCCGTTCTCGGGAAGTTGTTTACCCTCATCTGTCTCTAGGGATGCCCCAGAATAGATCTCTTCACAGAGATTCCCTCCTTGGAAAGGTTTTACCAAGAACCTGGAAAAAGGACTGGAATGAGCAAGTCTTAACAACCCTATACGAGGAGAAATGACCCTCCTAAAATCCTGAAGTAAGCGTAGGGATAAGTATCGATCGACGGACGAGACCCCGTCGAAAGACCAATGGTCATTCACGACCGTTAGATTAATGAAAGAAACAAGGGAGTTACATACCTTGCCCCTTTTTCCTCTATCTTCGTGAATAGTGAGGAAATCAGGATCGTAGACCCCCACGGTCCATGAGAACATCTGGACCGTTGATTTTTCCACACCCATGAAGTAGTGGAAGAGTGCACCAGGTGGGATAGATATGAACCGTTAGATCCTAGCTAGAAAAACATGACAGTCGTGGGATCTGTTTAGAGATGCATGAGGGTTAATCCCTCGTGAACAGGAAGTTGAAAGTCCCGACAAGAGGTGTGGCCATCGCGATATAGGAACTCGTGAAGTCGGGAGTCACGATGACATGAGGTTGGGGATTTTTCGTAGTGAAAATCCCGGGACCCATCTGAGCCGTCCATCATAGGAGGACAGGCGGGAAAGATCAACAGCCCGTCGACAAATCGGGAATCCCGTGGACAAGAAGCCCATACACTTCGGAATTTCGAAGTCCAGACTCCCGACAAAGTGAAAGGCGTCCATTATAGAGCCAGTTGTCATTATCTCGGCATATCCGGATTCAGTGGATTGCGAATCCTGAGGATGAATACATTTCGGCAGTGGAAAGTCCGAAAACTCGACGGGAGATAAGGTTGCGGTCTTGTGAGATAGTGGTACACATGGATGATAATTCCTCGACCCCTCTCCGCCTTTGCAAGCAATGCTCGAACAGGATCCCTTCGGAGGATCCCAGGGTCTGTAATGACCATTTGATTTAAGAAAGAGATGCAGGCATTAATGCCACGACCCCTTCTTTTTCCCTTGCAAGAGATGAAGGAATCGGGACCATAGACCCCATGGTCCACGGAAGTGCCTGGATCATCCATCTATAGAGCACACGCGGCCGCTGGTAAGCGCTTTGGCGTTTCGACACCTAGAAAACAAAAGGGAAAAGAACCCTTGTCCTCGCAAGTCGCGAAATTTCGATCATCGAAGCCTCGAAATGAAGCGAGGTGTGATTAAGATTGAGAAAATCCAGGACTTGATCGTGATCATTGATCATCCCAAAAGGACCACAACCGTTGATCTTGGTTGAGGGTCGTCATTATCCATCAAAGGGACACGTGGCTGTCGGTCGACGTTTCGATGTTTCTGCATTTGGGGAACCAAAAGGCAAGAAAACCTTTCCTTCGCGAGTCACAAAATCCTGGTACCCAAAATCCTGTGGACCGTTGGATCCACGCTCCTAAGAACCATCGATCTCTTACATGACTTTCCATATCGGAAATCGGAGATTTGAATGACAAAGAGTTTTGGAGTCATTGCACTTCGAACTCCCGAGTACCGAAACCCCGAAAAGATCCATGCCGTTGGACTAGGGGAGGCTTACGGCCATCGATCTCCCTTTGGAGGGAAGCATTGGAGACCTCGGAAGTTTCGGGGATTTGAATGGGGAAAGGTAGAAGTCGTGTATCACGATTTCCCGAATCACGAAAATACGATAAGCTCTTCGCTAGCTTAAGCGCGTGGACACTGTATAGGGTCACGTAGACAAGACCCCAAGAGAGAAACTTGCCCCTCGGTAGTCCCGTCAAGGTTCGGCGTTTCGTTGTTTCAAGCTTCGGGGTTTGCAAAGTCGAGCGACTCGACGTTCCAGTAGCACTGATTTGCGAAGTGCGAAAAGATGTTGTGTTGATTCGGCCCATAGTCGTGAACTACAATCATATGAAGGTGGAAAAAGGAAAGAGCTAGCCTACGCTAAGCCCTATAGAACTTCGGGGATTCTGATTGTTGAGAAATCAACGAAAAAGTTTGATTTGCGTAGTGGGTTTGTGACAAAGTGGTATCAGAGCATGGTTACAACACTCGGCCTGACTAGGCTCATGCACGAGTCACACATAAGATCCGTTCGAAGTACTCCTACAAGGAGTAACCCTCTAACGTAGCTCTCTTGCCCATGATTGAAAAACTCAGAGACGAGAACCCGACTGTGTATGCAAGTGAAAGAATTATAAATTATGCGCAGATTATAAAAATGTATTTAACTCTTGACTAACAATCAGCATTTGTCTTTCACTTAAGCGGACGATCAGCCACGGGAATTTACAGACGCAGAGAATGGTGACTCACCAAGAGGTGGGAGAAGGCTCCCACAACAGAGACGAAGAGTCTGACGAAAGAAGAGCAATAGGAACCCCTCCAAATCTATCCGAGACTGTGAGGAGTCTTATGGTTGAATTGCAAAGTTGCAAGGCCGACAATGAAAGGATGATGAAAGAACAAGAAAAGCAAAATGAAATTAATGCAGTGTTACTGCATAGCTTATCCGACCTACAACGACAAATGCAGCATGAACCCGAAGTGCAGAAACATGGTCATATCAGTGGCCATACTGAGAGGAGCACCTCAAGGAAGGTTCACCCCAGAGGTAAAGGACCAGTGCCAGACGATTCTGCTGAGAAGGAAGCTGGCGATTCAGAAGGCTCTTCCAGCAACAGGACCAATTCCTATTCTCGAAGAAAATAGAAGAAGCAAAAGACTTCCAAGGGTCATAAATTTGAGGAATTCAGAAAGGCCAAACCCCCCTCCTTCAACAGTGAGATAAAGAAGGGAGAGGAAGCCGAGGCTTGGCTACTTGGACTGAAGAAATATTTTAGAGTCCATGATTTTTCAGAAAATTTGAAGGCCCGAGTGGCCACTTTCAATCTAAATGGAAAGGCTTCCATCTGGTGGGAAGATCTTAAGAATATGAAAGGGGTCCGCGAGGAGGACCTGTCTTGGAGACGGTTTGAGAAGTACTTCTGGAAGAAGTATTTGTCGGAAAGATATTTCGATGAGAAGGCTAAAGATTTTTATGAACTCAAACTGGGGCAACTCACTATAGAGGAATATGTCAATAAATTCCTCGACTTATTGAGATATGTACCCTACATCAAAGCAGAGAAGGCGAAGGTGCAACGCTTCATCAGTGGGATACCCAAGGAATACCGGAACCGAATCGAATTCGATGAGCCAAATACCTTAGAAGACACTATTCGAAAAGCAACATATTGTCATGAACAATATGGACATTGGGCAGAGTCTCGTGGAGACTGGAAATAGAAGAGTGGTTCGAGATTTCAGAAAAATGGGATTAAATCCTCAGGATTTAAAAACTACAAGAAGAACCCCAGAATGAACTATCCAGCCCGGAGTGTACTCCAACAGAACTTTCCATCATCAGACGGAAATAAGACTTCTGGACCTATACCAATGAAGATTGATAACCCAAAGAGAGAACCTCTGAAATGTTGGGGTTGCGGAGAAGAGCATCTCCTGAGAGACTGTCCACACCGACAACA
>SNQJ01S0008440.1:144785-169641 GCA_010110895.2 Picea sitchensis | reverse complement strand
AAGCACTTTTCAGCTAAGTGTAGGGTCATGAACATGGTCTTATGCAGTTCGAGAGTTGAGGAAAGGAGGGCTAGGGGAATATTTGGTTGTCTTCGAGACAGAAAAGTGCTAAGGGATGATTTAGTTGCGGTTTCCAATCATGATCACCTGGGGAGGTGATTTGAAGGAAGCGCCTACGCAGGGTGAAACTCTGTGTCAGCCAAGGATAACATGAAACTGTTATTTTCGGAGAATGGGGATATAATCTCCATGAACAAAAACAAGAAAGAGACCTATAGCATGGTTTGGCAATTTTTTTTGCCTATCATATGCATAATTCTAACAAAATGGTCGCTTGCACATTTTGTAGAGTTGAGAGGCTTAAGCGCATTAGCTCAGGATGCGTATTGAGGAAATGGAAGAAGGCAAGGGAGCCTCCAGTCATGAAAAGGAGGCCGAAGGCTAGAACACCAAAGTTGGTAATGCAGAGACAAAGTCCAATGGGCACAAGGGAAAAGAAGAGCGAGAAACGTTAATAGAAATGGTAAGAATATTGAAGATGGAAGTGCAGAGCTACAAAGAAGACAACAAGAGACTGATGAGAGAGAAAATCCAGATAAATTCTTGAGTGTTTCAAAGCTTAAATCAGTTACAGAGGAAAACGAAGAAGGGATCAAACTCAGGACGACAGGAAGAAGGCAGGTGTCATGAAAGAGGAGATGCTTGTGGAAGAACTGGTTATTCCAAGAGTGCTAGCAGAGCTCATGAACACTACTCACCTCCTTACTTAGGAAGAAATTTTTATGCATCGGATGATCCCGTAAGAAGTCCATAAGTGTCTCTTGTCAGACACCAAAGAAGGAAACAAGAGGTAGATTGTTTTCAGGGAGAGTTGAGGAAGCTCAAGCCACCTTCCTTCAATGGTGAAAGAGAAAGGGAAGATGATGTCGAAGCATGGTTTCTTGGGCTCCGAAGATATTTTCAATTGCATAACTATTCATCAAACCTGGAAGCAGGATTTCCACCTACCATTTACACAGGAAAGATGCAATGTGGTGGGACCAACTGAAACAAGTGGAGCATGTTGATGAAAATAGGATCACTTGGAAATGATTCAATAAGTACTTCCAGAAGGAGTACCTCTCAAAGAATTTCTATGAAAAGAAAATGCAAGAGTTCTTTGAACTTAGGTTCGGAAGCATGACTATGGCAGAATGTGAGAAGAAGTTCTTGGGACTGTTAAAGTATGTCAAGTTCATTGGTGATGAGAACGTGAAAATACAAAGATTTCTAAGTGGATTTCCAGCCTTCTATAAGGAAAATATCAAGTATGATGAACCCAATACCTTGAACGAGGCCATCAGGAAGGCTAAATACCTGTATGAGCAAAGCCAGGGAAGAGAATCCCTGCATAAATCTTGGAAGGACAAGAATAATGTGAAGTCCAATCAGAGGAGGAAAGGATTCAAACCTCCCTTCAATAGGAATGAGCCAAATAGAGATCATCAAGATCAGTATGCTAAAGGGTATTTCAAGAAGGAAGATTCTTTGGGAAAAAGGGGAAGACCACAAATCTAATGTTGGGGATGCAACGAAGATCAACTGTACAAGGATTTCCCACACAGAAAGGACAGAGTGAATATTGTGCACAAAATCCAAGAGGACACAACAATCAGAGATATGGGAAGAATCTATGTAGCTTTAAATGATCGACAAGAAGAGTACCATTCCAATATGATCGAGGTGGAAGGTAAGATCATAAATCAACATGTTTCTATTTTGATTGATTCAGGAGAAATCCATTGTTACATTGATCCTAATATAGTGGATAGATTACATTTGGAGAAAAGTAAACTTGGAAAAGCAGGTTTGGTTCAGTTAGCCACTGCAACCAAAAGAAGAATCCATGATATGGTCATAGGTTGTTCCATAAGTCTTAATGGCATGAATACTAGTATTGATCTAAATATCATACCATTGGGGTCTTATGATGTTCTGATTGGGATGGATTGGTTGGAAAAGCATCATGCTATCCTAGATTTTCATAACAAGACATTTACATGTCTTGATGGAAATGGAAAATAGATCACTGTGAAAGGAGTTCCCAGACCCATCTCTATAAGGGAGATTTTGGCCTTACAGCTAAAAATATGTTTTAGAAAAGGATGTCAACTGTATACAACTCATGTGGAGGAACCAGTTGATACAAAGGGGCCAAGCCTTGAATATTTCTTGGTGCTACAGGAATTTGAAGATGTATTCCAAGAAATACTCGGATTTCCACCAAGAAGGGAGATAGATTTGTCAATTGATTTAGTGCTAGGAGCTACCCCTGTGTCGAAAACACCTTACAGAATGAGAACACCAGAGCTAAAAGAATTACAAATGTAGTTGGAGTAATTTTTGAAGAAAGGGTACATCCATCCAAGTGTTTCACCTTGGGGAGCACCAGTACTTTTTGTCAAAAATAAGGATGGAACCTTGAGGCTTTGTATTGACTTCTAACAGCTGAACAAGTACACTATAAAGAACAAGTATCCGCTACCCTGAATTGATGACCTCTTTGATCAACTAAGAGGAGAAAATATATTTTCAAAGCTTGACCTGAGGGCAGGATACCATCAGGTAAGAAACAAGGAAGAAGAAATTCATAAGACAACCTTTAAGACTAGGTATGGGAATTATGAATTTGTAGTGGTGTTGTTTGGACTGACCAATGCATCAGTTGTCTTCATGTGCTTAATGAATGGTATATTCAGAAATTATATGGAAAACTTTGTCATAATATTCCTGGATGGCATACTTATCTATTCTAAGTCTAAAGAGGAGCATGAACATCACTTGTGATTGGTGTTGCAGGTACTCAGAGAACATCGATTGTATGCCAAGTTGAGTAAGTTTTATTTTTATCAAAAGTAGAGCCATTACTTGGGACACATTATTTCAGAGCAGGGCATAACAGTAGATCCAGAGAAGATCGAAGCCATTAGAGGATGGCTAACACCTAGAAATGTGTTAGACGTCAGATATTTTATGGGATTAGCCGGCTACTATAGAAGGTTCACAGTAGGGTTCTCTAAGATTGCTTATCCCATCACTTCTTTGCAAAAGAAGGGGGATAAATTTGAATGGACACTCAAGTGTGAAAATAATTTTAATCTATTGAAGGAATTACTTACTAGTGTGCCTGTGTTAAATATTGCTAACCCAAATGAAATTTTTGTGGTATATACAAAAGGTTGTAAGGAAGGACTTGGGGGAGTCTGCACGCAAAATGGACATGTCATTGGATATGAGTCCAGAAAGATTAAGGAGCATGAGAGGAACTATGCCATGCACGACTTGGAATTTTCTTCCATTCTTCATGCCTTGAGGATGTGGAGGCATTATCTCATGGGGAATAAATTTGAATTAAGGACATACCACATTGGCCTGAAGTATCTTTTTGAACAACCGACCTTGAATGCCAGGAAAACAAGATGGCTGAAATTTTTAAGTGAATATGACTTCGATATCAATCATATCAAGGGAAATGAAAATAAATTTTTCGATACACTTAGTAGAAGAGTGCATCTCATGCATGCTATTGTTGTCAGTATGCATCAGTCAGACTTGGAAAGAAGAATTTTAGATGGTCTTGTTACAGATCAGCATTATCTACAGGTAAAGGAAAACTTACAACAAGGAAATGTAGAGCAGAAAGTAAAGGAGTGCGAGATAAAGGAAGATGGATTACTCGTGCATAAAAATAGAATTTGTGTTCCTAGTTCTGGAGAACTGAGGAATTTGGTTCTAAAGGAAATGCATGATGTTCCTTATGTTGGACATCTAGGTTACCAGAAAATGATTACAACAGTAAGAAGCTAGTTCTTTTGGCCAAGAATGAAGAAGGATGTTGTTGATTACATTGTTCGATGTATGGAATTTCAGGGTGGTGAAGGATTAGCATAGGCACCCAGGGGGTTTGCTGCAACCATTGTCGATCCCATAGAAGAAATGGGAAGTGATCACGATGGATTTCATCACAGGATTACCCAGAACGAGTAAGCAACACGATTCAATCATGGTGGTAGTTGACAAATTAACAAAGGATGCTCATTTTGTGCATGTGAAGACAATGCATACAACAACTAATATTGCAGAGATTTTCATGAAGGAAATTGTTAGGTTGCATGGGACACCTAGGATAATAATCTCGGATAGAGATATGAAGTTTACCTCCAATTTATGTTGGGGATTGTTTAAGGGATTTGGCACAAATATAAACTTTAGCACATCATATCATCCCCAGAAAGATGGGAAAAAAGAGAGGGTCGATAGAATAATTGAAGACATGCTGAAAATGTATGTGATGGATAAGCCATCTAAGTGGGAAGATTACTTACACTTGGGTGAGTTTGGATATAACAATGGGTATCAAGTTTCATTGAAAATGAGCCCATTTGAAGCCTTGTATGGTATGAAATGCAATACTCTAGTGAGTTGGGACAACCCAGCAGATAGAGTGGTACTTGGGCCAGAGTTGCTCAAGGACATGGAAGACCAGGTGGTCAAGATTAAGAAGAATTTAAAGGTAGATCAGGATAGACAGAAATGTTATGCATACAAGAACATGATAGTTAGAGAATTTAAAGTAGGGGAGCATGTAATTTTGAAAATGAATCCCAAGAAAAGATCTTTGAAATTGGGTAGTTGTACAAACCTGGCAACCATTTTCTGTGGTCCATTTGAAATATTGCACACAATAGGGCCAGTTGCATATATGCTTGCATTTCCTATTTCCATGAATGTGCATAATGTATTTAATATATATATACTAAATAAATATCTACATGATCCTAACCATGTTATTGATTGGCATCTGATTCAGATAGATACGAAGGGAGACTTTTAGGTTCATCCAGTGTGGATATTGGATAGAAAAGTCAAAATGCTCTGAAATCGAGTTATAGAACTGGTAAAAGTTCAGTGGACCTACTATGGTCCTGAAGAAGCTACCTGGGAGAATGAAGATTCCATGCGAGCAGAGTACTCAGAGATTTTTGAATAAATTTGAGATTTTGATCTCTATTTTGTATATGCACTGAGGACAATGCCAAAATAAGGGGGAGGGGATGTAACACCCCAGGTTTTGAACCCCCATTTTAAATAATGTATTGTTATAATGCTGAGAGGCTAGAGTACCCAGACAATTAATGAAGGGCCAGTATGACCAAGAAATGTAATGTTTTGATCATTAATAATAATAAACACATCGTTGGTTGCTAGACGGATAAGGACTAGAGTTATAGGGGGCTATGATTCCACAAGAGAGGGAGATTGATGGAATAAGTGTTATTCCTATTTTCTTATTTCCCTTTTTGTCTAAGGGAGGGGATTGGTTACGTGAACTTCTTGGGGAAGGCCAAGAGGTTCTTGTTTTCCCCACGAGGTTACTTAAACCTGCCTCTGGTCTGATGGGGGGGTTGGACTGATGACTTGTTCATTGATTTCCCATTCACTGACTCACTCTTCCCTCACATGCTCCCATGCACTCCTTGACCCATTCATCGACCCATCCTCACCTACATCTTGGTTGGCAAAGTGAAAGGAAACAAAGCTTCTGAAGAATTAGCCACGAGGATAGTTTGTTGTAGTGGTCACTGGTGTGATCTAGTCATGACCTGGGGCCTACATGTTTGAAATGCATTGTCATGTGCCATGATTTTCTCACAACTATGAGTCCTGATAGTTCCGGCATTGAGATTCTAGACCAGCTGTGTTGGAAGCCCTGGAAGGAAGGAGAAGGACTGCCCGAGGGACTGCGTGGAAAAGAAGTGTGGAGGTCCATTCTCTCGGGTGGCACAGGATGGGTAGAAGAGAGCAGGGTACTTGGATTGTTGTGGGTGTCGGGAAACTTGTGAGAGCTTGAGATCTGACTAGTTTGGGAACCCAATTACACTATGGAACCGTCCTTGTGGATTCATAGCCTGGATCGGGGGTGACACTGTTGTTGATATTTGGAGAAGTGGTGTCTACGGTTGGGTGGAACGTCCTTGGTCTGCAGCCAGTCGGTGTCATATTTCATAAAGATAAGTGCTATGTGTCATGATATTCCTACCTATGTATGAATTTATTTTCCGCTGTGTAATTTAATTATCATCTACATGTGTATGAATGTATTTCTACTATGTATATTTAATTAAATGTAATATTTAGATTATGCATGATTGTTGGATATTGCTATGCATGTTGTTAAATCTGTTATCTTATTCATCCTTAATGACTAAAGAAGGTATCAGTAAGAGAAAGATTCTGAGGGAGGGCTTGCAGGTAGCGTACCCGGCCTCTGGGTGGCTGGGTATGTTACATTGATATGCCTCCTATATTGTCATCATGGACATCATTCCGATCTCATCCTGGATCTCATATCTCAGGACATTTATGTACCTATAAACTTTCTCTTCATCTCTCTCCCTCTGTCTAGTCCTGATGTTCAACTTGTAAAAATATTCTGTGTACTCTTTCACTGTCATTCCCTTCTGTCTCAGGTTTTGCATCCTCCTAAACATATTTATCTGATAATCCTTGGGCATGAACTTATCCTTCAGCTTAGCTACCATCCTATCCCAGCTCTTAGTATTTTGCTTACCTTTGCTTCATCTATATGCCTGTAGTTTGTCCCACCATAGTGTTGCATGTTATTTCAATCTGGTGACAACATGTATCGCCTTCTTGTCCTCAATGAAATCTTCATAATCAAAATACTTTTCCATGGACCTTATCCAGTCCAACATCTCTTCAACATCCAAATTTCCTTCATACATTGGGATGTATATCTTTGCTCTAGCTCCCAACTTCACAACAAATTTTATTAAGTGTTCTTCGACAGAATATCCCCCTATAGTTTCTTCAACATCTGTCCCTTCACTTTCTACCTCACTGACATCTCCAACATTAGGTGTTCTCCTCTGTGTTGCTTCCATCGCTTCCAACCTTGCACGCAATTCTCTCATTTCCCTTTCGACAACTCGATTGGACGCAGTTGGCTCCACGCGTCTCCTCGGTGGCATTGTGTTGACGGGTTCTCACACACACAGTACAAATTTGAGTTCTTTTAGGCTCTAATACCACTTGATGTTGACCCCCCACTTACTCTCCCTCTGGGTTTCTCGACCTCCTGGTCAAGGATCGATGAATATTTTCGAGCTGGATCAACTCCTCAGGACCTTGATGGTCTCAAACTCAATCAAACGCAGGCCATGTTATCACCCTAATGGTTTTCATGGTCACGATCTAATTGTGGTCGATTTTCTCGTCGATCAATAGTCCACAGAAGTTGTGGGCTACCAACGTGCTCACTCTTTATCGGAGAACTATGTCCTCGCAATCTGAAAATTGCTCACCCAAACCTCCTTTAAATCATGGTTGTTGATCCCCTATCCCGACGAGATCAACAACACTGGTAAATAGCGGGATGCGAACTAGCACATTCACTAATTTTTCCTTCCACCCGAATTACATGCTCTGTCAACACGTATCTCCTGCAAACCGACGACCTGGATCTACTTCCACCCGAATTACATGCTCTGTCAACACGTATCTCCTGCAAACCGACGACCTGGATCTACTTTGGCTCTTCGGAGATTTCATTTTCACCTTGTCCACAAAACTTCTGAAGTACTTTCGCCCCAGAGTTGTGGATATTACGCCACCTGTCCCTCTGGATGATGGACAGTCCCTAGCCTCTTCAGGACTTCGATGAATCCTCACTCCTATGAAAAGACTTAAGACTCATGCACTTTTCCCAAATCCAACGATATGGAATGATCCCACTCCCTCCTGGACATATCTTAGCCGATAACTCATGAAACCTTCAGAGAATCACTCCCTTTGAAGATTTATCTGCACTATCTCTCTTGTGATTTAATTTTCAAACCCTTCGACTCCTCAGAGGGTTACTTCAACACTTATTTGAACTTCCAATATGTGCAATCCTTGCAACAGATTCTTATGCAAGACTTAACTTCTTGCAAGAGAATGTGCACACCTTGAAGCAGTCTCTTTGCACTCTTTTCAATGGAAGTTTCACGCTATCTCTTTTGAGCTTCTGAGTCAAAACAAACTCCATCAATGCACTCCTTGTGGACTGTATGCACACCTTGCATGAACTCAACAAAGAGAAACGATTTGAAACTTAACCCAATAATTCACAATATCATATGCTCAATGACACAACTCATTCATTCATGAAAACATAAAATAACAGGGAAACTGTAAACAATAGCAACACCATGCATTGGCTCAATATCCCTATGTTATATTCCTTCAAATGTAAATGGTTGCAGCCTGATAAAAACAACTTAAATTCAGTAAAAATATCTCCTACTTTGCAGCTAACCTTATTCAGGTATACAATGCATCTACTTATACAAGAGGTCCTCTCGGGTTTCCTCCAACTACCTACCAGATCGAAATTAAATTCTACAACTACTTAAGTCATATTTCATAAACGTCTATGATAGACAATTTAAGGTGAATCTTCATATCCACGCCAAAATCAAATATCTAAAGGACGATCTGATCTCTTTTGGATTTGACACGATCATTCAAACTCCTCCCATTAACTTCTCTGATTCATATTTTACTTAGAAGTTCTCTGAGATATGTCATCTTTCAAAATTTAAAATTTTACTCAAAAGGCGCGCTAGGTGTTGTGCTATCATCGCATGTGGATTTGGCTGATCATGCTCCTGCATCACATACACATCTTTCTAGTATTTGATTTTTTCATAGGCATTTTGATCGTTTTGGTACTTTTCCTTTATGTTTTCTATCTTCATACCTAGCTTGAGTTGGTCTCCCTTGTTTTTATGTATTTCATTCAATAAACATAAGCACTCCTTCTATACGCTTCTGATTTCTTCATTTGTAGAATTATCTTCTTATTTTACAATTCCCAGGAAGGTAGCTCCCTTTTGGATTTATTCTATAATATTCTCCAAGAGTTTATTACCTTGCTGCAAATTTTGAACCATGTATTCTAGCTTCTCATTGTAGATTCTTACCTCCAAGCGTCCTGCTTGCAATCTTGTCATCTCTAGTGCATGTGTGGTCTTGAGTTCCTCCATTTCCTCTAAGTGCTTAATCTTGAGAGATTGTATCTCTTCATGATGTAATCTCGTATTTACAATAGCCCTTCTCTCAAACTCAACATCTATTTTATTTTTTTCGAGATACAATTCTTTCTATAGTTCTTCTGTATGCATTTTTTTGGTTGTACTAGCCTCCTTTTTTAATTCATCAGCAAATTTGTCTTTGATGGTGTTCATAGCTTCTTCAATCTCAACTACTGTGGCTCTAGATATGTCCAGTGATTCTCCTATCTCATATACCAACATGGAATTTGCACCTGCAAATGCATTTAGAGTTGATGCAGTCTGTATTTCATTCTCCTTTGGGTCTGGGCTTTCCTTCCATGTTATGATCCTCTCGGAGGATTCCTTCTTGGGTGTAGATTATCCCCTCTTCCTTTTGTTTATTCACCTCTAAATGGTCATAGTTTTATGGATGTAATTATAATCTCCTACAACTAATACAACTTCATCTAGCCCTAGTTCTTGAGATGTGTAAGAAATATTTACAGGGATAACTTCTATAGGAGTGAATTCTTCGATAGGGATGCTAACTATGCTAGCATTGGGGTTTTCCACAACTCTGTCCAATTCATCCTATTCTTTATTATTTTATAGCTTTTTATTTTCTCCTTATTTCCTCTGTGATTAAGATCTACCATGTTTCTCCTCTTCTGCTTTCTTCCTTTTCTCTTCAGATTCAACTTCTAGTCTTAGTTTCTCTTCATCTTCATTTTTCTTTTTTTCAAGCTTAGCATCCTCTTCGAATTTTTGTTTTGTCTCAGTGTTATTTGTCTTTCCTTCAACATAATTATCAATGACTCAATCCTTATCTTTATTTGTATCTTTCTTGACATGCTTATTTTCTTTTGTTGATACCCGTCTTCTGCTTCTATGGCTCTCTTTGCTTTGTCCTCAGCTTTCCATGTGTGTTTTCTTTCTTCAGCCTCCATCTTTTCCTTTTCCTTTTCTAGTAACATTTTGAATTTTTCTTTCACTATATACCTCTATTTGTCTTTTTCCTTTTGTATATTTTTCTTTGTTGATTCACTCTTCAACCTTTATAATACTTCTTCAGAAAAGAAATCCCCTTTGAAGAGGTCCTCTATAAATTTCATGTCATGAATGACTTGGTGTGTGATATTGACTAATTTTAAATGGTCATGCACTATATTGTGTAGATTGTGGTCTTTAAGTCTCCCTGTGCACAAATATATCTCCCTCAGGGCTTCAACTTCCATCTGTACATGGGGTTTGTTCAACAGAGTATATCTTCCTACATGTCGTGGGAAATTTGGCTAGTGTTTCTTGTTTATATCTGATAGAATCCCTTTCTCCATTGTTTGGCATGCAATTTATCTAGCCAAAAACTTTTTGGGCACATACTTGGTTAATAAATTGGCATCCCAGTGCTTCCATATACCGAGATATAGGTATAATATTTTCTCACATACTAGTCCCCTATCTCTTTTAGGTTTGTGATGGCCCCTTGAGATATCTTGTGTGGGTACATCCCAAATATCAACTTGTGTAGGGGGGCTAGGAAATATTCATAGATACTATAAAAAAAATATTTATAATTTATGTCCCACAATTTCGAACAACAAATGTGGATTGGAGGATGACTTGGAGTCCAACTCCATTCGAAAGAAGGGAAATGGTGTGCAAAGAAGATTGGATCAATCAAATATACTAACATATAAAAAACCATGTCTTTTTATACCTTGAGCTTCTTTGTCTCTGTTAAAAATGTTGTAGGTTAGGATGGTTTCCCAATTGAACAAATGTCTAGTCTTCACCACTGTATATGCCATCATAAACCATTCCATCCTAAATTGTGTGTTGGTTTCTTCACCATATAGTATGCATATCATTGTATTTAGAATCATGTATAGTATCTTCAAGTATTGCATCAGGATGTACCTTTCTCCCTCTTTAACTTGTCTCACCTCACTGGTGTACCAATCTTTCACTAGATATTTGAAGTCTATACTATCAACCCTAAACTTCTCTAGAAAGGATTCATTTAATGATATTGTAGGTTCATGGGTTTGATACATTATTATAATGTCTTTCGGATTCAAGGAAGTAATTGGGACTTAGGACTCATTGATGATGGTGGTCATCTCTTTTTGGAGGTGGGTAAATCACCACCACAAAACTTCGTTGTACGGGAATAGCATCATGTGAGCTTCCACAGTGTGAATGTCACTTCTTCCAATATTTTGATATTCATATATATCTTCATCGTCATATGGATAATTGACGGGTTCCTAAAATGGCATACTAGCAACACTCATCTCTACTTTTTTTTCTAAACATTTCATGTCTTTCACTTTTATTTTTTAGACTTCCATTATCTAGTTCTCCTCATTTGTCACCAAAGGTATGAGTCCTACCCCATACGCCATTATTATGTCATTTTTGCATAATTATTAGGAAGGAAGGCATTACTATCAGTCACTAACATTGCAACACATGAATCTAGTAGCTGCAACACTCCAAGTAGTGGAAACACCTATCTGTTGCAACTCAAAGATGATACAGTTTCGAGCATGAAAAAACATGTTGCGATTCTGGGTGAAAAACCCAATTGCTACAACTCAAGGTGCATTTGTGATTGTTGTAATTCCAGACAAAACAATTATAACTGAAAGCATGATTTTCATGCTGCGACTTCAGAAATAGCTCACAATCCCATCGGTCAACGTTGTAGTTGGAAATTGGGAGTTGACAGTTGGGAACCAATCTCCATGAGAGAAAGCGACAGAAGACAAATATGTGACTAGAAGAATTGGTTACCTATCGAGTAATCATACATATGCAATTAAAAGAATCGATGTAACCAGATGAATAGCCAGATTCTCACGGATTTCCATCCACTGATTATATAATTTTAGAACCATATTCCCTTTGTATAAAATCCTCAGCTCCATAAGAGCTAGAGGAGGAAATTATTTGGGCAATTACATTTTTCTTTTGTAACTTTCAACTTACGACGATATAAATCCGGTTTCATCTTTCTACTTGTGTGTTGATGTATTGGTTGATCGTGTGATTCTGGTTACTTAATCCAGTAGCTCGCCTAAATGGGTAGGCCCCCCTCCTTAGTCAGGTACTTCCTGTAACAATAGTGCTAGAATTATCATTTAAACATAGTGTTAGAATTATCATTTAACAATAGTGTTAGAATTATCATTTTACTTCTGTTCAATTATTTTATTATGTAGCTTCTTTCAATTGTTAGGGTCCGTAAATTTATTCACATGTTGTGTATGTTTTTTGGTTTATGGTTTCTCTAGAATCATATTGTGATTCTCTTATTTCCAAATTATCTTTTAGTCTGTTGTCATTTCCAGTATACATAACAGTGTTACGATTTATGAGTGGCTTAGTTTTCTAAGTTTAGCATTTTACAACGTCACAATTGATCTGCTCCTTTCATAGCTACAATTTGTGTCTCTTCAATTTTCGGTTATAATAGAACTCAATTATTATGATTCACATTGTTGTAACTCAGTTATATTTCTTTTTGTGTTTCAACTCACGTTTCTACAACTTCCCTTGCAATTGCATTTAGTGTGTTTCCTGTATGATTCGCTTTAGGTTTAGTCTCTACAATTTTGGATTGACATTATTGGATTAATATTGAATGAATGAACACTTAATTGTTGTGACAACACAAGGCCTTCATTATACTCAAGCAGGTCCCCAATAAACCATAAGCTACATTTCTACAGAGTGATTTTAATTCCTGCAATTTTGATTTCAATTTCTGCAAGAGTGATTTTAATTATTGAAAGTGTGATTTTAATTTCTGCGAGAGTGATTTTAATTCCTGCAAGTGTGATTTTAATTTTCGCAAGAGTGATTTCAATTCCTGCAAGAGTGATTTTGATTTCTGCAAATGTGATCTTAATTTTCTGCAAGTGTGATTTAATTTATCTAGAGAATCTTAGACCTTAGCATAGGTTGGTGGCTTAATTAAGTATTATGAGTCTTTGAATTGTGACATTAAAGTGCTACAACACCACAGTAAAAACACTACTCTTCTTGCATAGATTGTGCACGATAGTTTGTAAGTTCCATACAAGTTTTGAATTGATAATTAAATGTACAAGTCTTTATTTTCTTAGTAAGTTAATTATAAATTAATTGAAAGGTCCATCAATAATATTTATTCTTGAAAACACGATAGATTTTATGGTATCTTGGGGAGTTTTCTCTCTCATCACCGAAATTGGTGTTTGCAACTATTATAGAGTACATGATGATGATAGGTGCAAGCCCAACAACTAATAGGTTCTTTTTTTCCTTGGCCTATGTGTGAGACATCTTATCGTGTGGGTATAATATCTCCTTGAGGCTCTAGAGGAATTTGAATTTATCCAACTACCATAGTATGAGCACTTACACTTTCACAGATTTTTTAGAGGTAAAGGATATTTCGATTATGTCTTAACAAAAGTGTTATATTTTACATTTTACCTAAACCCTATCTAATAAATTCTTAGTGTGCTACAACATCGACTTGGTCAAAATCATACGACCTCCATTAATTATTTGAAAAAATCTTTATGCTTGTTATTGTTGGTGTGTGGTCGGAGGCATGCGGTATATTGTGGAAACTTTCTCTGATCATGTCGTCATCGGGAGGATTGACGGGGAAAATTATTTTGAAACATGTAAAAGAGTCATAGTATTTCGACAACAAACTTTTTCTAGAATCTTGATTTATTCTTTGAGTGTTGTGTCAAAAATAAGGGGGGGTCAGGTAATGCATTCAGTTAATAAAAACCTTACACATTAATTTTCTATCAGGAGAATTTCTATGGATTATTCGGAGATGTCGAACTCTCCCGACAATGATTACTTTTAAAACATTTGTTTTCCCTTGAGAAACATGCTAAGGGAGGTAGTTAACCCATTCAATTGATAAGGTCTTCAATTGTTCGTTTATTTGTATATCCCATGTTAACTACTATCTCACCAATGAATTTACTTTACTTTTTTGAATGCGTATGCATATGTCAAAAGGCCACATGGAGGATCAATTGGGATGAGGTAGTATATCATATGAAGGAGATGAACAACATGTACCGACTAGGTGGCTTCCCGACGATACATCTTGGGTACTTTGTTGATAATGTAGATGAAAACCTTTGTTACATTCTCTAATGACAAGGTGGTATGCTTAAGAAAAGGTGTGCTAAAGAAATAAGGCCTCATAGCATGTATAATGTGTAGTAAATATTTGTGCTTAATTGAATTACAATGCAAAATTGTTGTAGAGGGCTGCCTTCCACGTCATACAGTGATTGGTTCTTAAAATATTGAAGGACTAATATCCTTCTAACTTGTATGCACAAAAGATATGTCATGTTGTATTTTTGTGTACACGATCATCATCGGAAGATTTATCGAGAAGGGGAATCAAAAAATATGGATGAATTTAATGCTATCCACCTCAATGACAAAAATGGGAGGGGATTGAAAAGTGTGCATTGATTAAAATCATGTATAGAATACATGAGATATAGGGTGAGGGGTCCACCTATATATTCTTACTACAATTGTTTTATGAAGAATTTGAAGTCTAGTATTTTCTTGACACGTGTGCATGAAATACATAATGATTGGAAAAGACATATGGACCTTGCGTCGAATGGGGTATTGTCGTCAAGAGAAGTGGTTGGGAAAATCATGCATGCTAAGTGTGTTTCCCCAATGATATCGTTGAGATAGTGTCGTCACTGGAAAAAGAAGTTAGGAGATATAAATAGTGTGATTCCATAGATGAAGGCTTGATGACGCTTAAACAAGGGTCATATAGGTCAGGAATTAAGCACAGTCCTACAAATGGGACTCACAAGAAGGGGATTAATTTTTCGATTGGACATGGAGGGGAAGCAATGATCAATCTAATCTAAAGGACTATTGTCTTGGTCACTATTTCCTTGGAAAAACTTTGAATATTATGTACAAAATGTAGTCTTATGAATGAATAGCTAGTTAGATTAGTAGTGATAAGTACCTTGCTAAAATTTTAGTAGGTGGGTGGCCACTAAAACCCTCTAAGATAAATAATTTTAGTGGGTTTTTGTGAATGTCACAACACTATGCTCGAGGAAGGTTTGACTAACCTTTCCACTGTATACACCAATATGATAATACCAACATTGAGGAAGGATCAACCGAACCTCCTCCATGGTCATCATCCATGAGAATTCTATGTTGGAGGAAGGGTTGGCTAAGAAATAGTGCAATCATTTTTTTGTTCACAAAGCCATTGGTACCAAACAAATTGATTAGGTTCTAAATACAAGGATGAAAGAGTTACCTTTTTTTAATTTGGCACTTGATGTACATCAAATAATCTCCATATAGAATATCCATGTTATAAGATCTTTTCCATCAAATTTACTCATATCAATCTTGGGAATGAAGTAGTTCCTTTGTGCTAAGTTGTACCCAAGATTATGCAAACCTTGGAGTGATGAATAATCATGATTATAGGATTCAATCTTTATGTTCTCCACATTTGTTAAAATATTCTCCATATGTGACTAGGGTTCAAAAATTTTGTTCTCCTTATTTTCATGATTTCCTTGTGTCCTAATATCACATTTATGTATCCTCTCATCTAGGATATGTAAGATCATGTCTGCCATGGAATTTAGTAAGTATTCCATCTTTTGATCCCTAGAATTTTGTAATTGTTCCATCTTTTGATCAATAGAATTTTGTAATTGTTCCATATTTTGATCCATTTCCCCTTTAAGTAATTCTTGTAAACATGTGAAATCAACCCTTTTCAACATAGTGTCACCCATTTCACTAAACTGGTTCCTCAATAGGGATACTTGGTGCCCTAAGTCTTCAATTTCAGGTGTCGTGTGTGAGTTCTCTGGAGGTTTAGCAGGAACATAAATTTCTTAAAAATCATTTTCCATCTAATAAAATAATAATAATCATGTTTTCTCTCTTTATCACAATTTTTGAATCACCAAAAACATATATTTCAATCAAAATTTATTCTAATATCAAGTTAAAATACCTTCAAAAATCCCGGTTTGTAGATTGTCTTGTTGGCCAACCTTTCTCTTGAAGTATCTCTAAAATTTCATCCTCTCTGAGACTCAAATTTTCATATTATTAGAATGATATGTCTTCTATGCAATGCCATAGGTTTAACCAAATCCAATGTGCCAAGAGATTTAGTTATGACTACTTTCCTAAAACTTGTTGTTTTTGTGCCTTTCAAAAGAGTGAATTTGTACAACCTTCCACATGTCTAATTTTTCTAATCTACCTATAAAACTTTGAGATAAAATAATATGATCTATTTTCTTTCCAATGGAAATGGTGGCACTTAATTTGGACTTTTCTGTATTTAGATATGATGAATAAGCATTCCTCCTTTTCCCCTTATGTTGTATGGGAAATATGGATATTGTAGAATGTTGCAATCTTCAAGGACTACCATCACACAATGTTTCAATGGTGATTATAGAGGAATTTTTCACCAGTGAACAAAATTCAATTCTTATGAGGGATTTTCCTGGAACCATAGGTTTACCTTAACATGGTGCTCAAATGTGTAGTTGCATCTAGAGGGATTGTATCAAATGATCTTATGACCCATGCACACATAAGTGGATAAAATACCAACTATATGTCTTTAGAATTGTTATTCCAATGCATAATCTTAAACATATATGTATCCAAATTCTGAATATATATATTTTAAAGAAAAATATAATGTTTTCTATTTTTTATGCAATTTTTAAGGTCACGGCTAAGCCACACCAAATTGGTGTATGAGACCCCCTTGTTTGTGGGACAAGGGACCCCGTCTACCCAACGATTTGACTGGTAAAGTCTACGGAGGTATACATACCCTACCCCCCTCTGGATTTGAACTTGTGACCTCTTAAGAGGAAACACATATTCTTAACCATTAGGCCCACTCAAGATGTATATATGAAATACACGTGTCTTTTGTTTATATTTTAACATTATATGGAAAATAAATTATCTGATGCATAAATATATACCAAGACCAAAAATGATTGATTATGTTAAGACCCTCAACTTGGTATTAACACTTAACCTCATAAATTCAAGGCTTCATGGGACTTTCTTTCTTTCTTCACATACACACATCAATATATATATATATATATATATATAGAATTATAAATGCTGCAAGACTAAGCAATTCAACAAATGTGGCATAGTAAGTTCTTGAGACCCTTCTCTCTTAAATCCATTAATCATCTCATTTTATTCATTCAAATTAAATATATGGTGTGTGTCATTGTTGTTTGCCTCAGTCAAAATATGTTAATTATATTCATTCTGTCTCCTCATCTCTCTCTGTCTCTTTCATTCAATAAATTCATAATTTAGGTACTAGAGTTGATGTCTTTTTTTTAGAGAAATAAAAAAGGTGGGCACTATATTAGATAGACAAACTTTTGCAGTGTATCATAGGTGGAGTGCAGTAATGCCCAAAATGTTGTCGATTATAGGAAACCAACATATATAGAGGGCGTTGCCGATTATCGGAAACCAACATATATAGAGGGCAAGTAGAAAATAGAATTATAAAACATAAAAACTAATTGGCATCTGTCCTGCCCGGAGGAAACCAGGACAGATGTCTATGGACTAAGTACACATAAAACAACAACATAGTAAAACTAAGAGCCAAGAGAACATGAAAAACCTAGGTTCCTGGTGACTTGTCATCCTCGCCAGTCTGTCGCTTGGTCCCAGCCAGAATGACGAAAGCTTGCGCGCAGAGGGGGCATTTTCGCTTGGCTGGCACGTTGGAGAAAGCGTCGAGGAACATGTCCATGCGCTGGCCCATGAGGAGGGCCCGATGCTCCAGGTCAGACAGGTGTCCACGAAGGTCAAACATTAGTGCTAGGTGCGCCTCTCGAATGAGTGAACCATGCATGCTGCCACCCGCGTCCACCGCCGCTCCAGAAACCTCATCGAACCTCCCTTGCTCTTCTTCTACCACTGCCCCCTTCGTGCCTGCTTTGTCCGCCTGTGTGTTCTGGCAGTTGCAATTTTCGTCACCAGGCCAGGGTATCTCCTCTACAATGCAGCCGGGGGTGTCGTCTACCAGTGTCGGGGTGGGTCTGCATTCCTCCCGATGGGTCTCCGCACGGGTCTCCTCAATAATCAGCTGGTCCTCCGGGACCGGTTCTTCCTCCACTATACAGGGGGGAAACTCCTCCCCAAAACCAGCTTCCTGCATGGCACCCGACGCATTCTCCTTGACGTCTCGGTTGCAACCAACTCCAGGCTCAGCGATGATGGCAAGCCGAGCCAATTTCTTTGCCCTGGCTTCCTTCCTGAGAATGGAAGTCGCTAGAGTCAAGGCGCGTTCCAGTTCCTCCTTTCGACGTCTCTGCGCCTTCTGTGCCTCCCAGGCCGCGGCACGACGAGGTTTTCCCCTCTTGCGAACCATGGTGATGGAGCAAAGCAGATGTAGGTGAAGGCAGATGAGCCAGGGTGAGAGCAATTGCAGGTGCGAAGCACGGGCAGTCGAGCTCTGTCTTGCGAAATTCAGAAAGAAATGCAATGAGGTTGCACAATGCCAGGGCACGGTGAAGGTTGGACCGCCCCAGTGCGTCCAAGTAATAAACAAAGCCAAGGCAGGAGCAGTCCCGCTCTGCCCAGGCAAATTGAAAACCAAATAATCCAGAGCCGAAGTCATCCTTTCACATTTAACCTTTGCCATCCAGGGAGTGCAGAGGTCGTAAATAATCGCTCGAGGGAAAGGTCCCTCCGTCCTGCAACTGCAGCGATGGTCGTCACCCATCGTTAATACATACTCGTGGGTGGCGGCCATCGGCATTTATGCCTGGGCTGAGTGCGCATCCACCTATACCCCTCTCCCTACGTGTCACCCCATTCGGGTCGGTACTAAATTGATGTCTTAACGTGAACATATGCATTATTTGTTAGAGAAAAATTAAAATATCATTGTTAAAAGAACAAATTTTTTCTGTAATTATACAAATTTTCCAGAAATAAAAATTATATATTCTAGAAGCTAATTTTCAATTTTGATGTTTCATCTTTTTACACCATATTCTGATAATTTGTACATGTACCTCAAATAAGTCCTCCTAGTCACTAAGTTGTTGTTTTTCTATATTTAGATTACAACTAATGCATCATGAGAAAGAAACATTAACTTGCATCATCCTTGTATCCATGACACACTATGATTGCCAAAATCAATAATGTCTAGTCAAAGACCTACAAAAATTATTGAAGCAATGTGAGAAGGATGTGGTGAAAACAAATATCAATGCAATAGATTTGGCCCTACAAAAGGATTGTTGGAAAGAAGGATTCAAGCATCAATGAAACACAAGTAATAAGATCCATGGTCCATATGCCATTAACATTGGTGAGCATGCATATTTTTAATGGAAAATGTTTTGAAACAGGTGATTCACTACTTCATCACTATGCATTAATTATTATTAAATATTGATGAATTAATATTAAATAACATCGACATAAGTGTTTTTTATGAATATGGTCAATTTGATATTTAAAAAGACATTAAAAAATATTGAGTTGTGATGTAATGTGAAGCAATGTGAATATGGAGAGAAAAGGGTGTGTAAGTGAGCTATAAAATGTTTCACTAATTACCCAAACAACATGTATGTTTTAGGTTTCTCTATATCTCTAAAATCAACATCTAATACCTATGATGAGTATGTCTATTGTCAAGTTTTCAATATTTCTTTATGTTTATTTGCATTATGTTTTTGTAGCATTGTTCACTGTAGGAATGGAAAATTGTTGAAAGAATAGTGTCTCCTTTAACTTAATGGTGATTTCCATAGCAAATGGAAAATAGTGAAATAAAGTGATCAAATTTGTTATGGGACATTACAAGATGCTCACCACCTTAGCAGTGTGAATTTAATGTTAACTTTTTATCTTCACCTTTATGTATTAAATGTTATTAATTATGAATTATTATGTAAATATAGCTTTGTCAAATTTGATATTAAAAGTGTTATTAAGTAAAATTATTAAATAATGTGGTCAAATTTGTTAGAGGCTCATCATCGTCACCATTATGTATTAACGTTAGCTCATTATCAACACCATTATATACCAACGTAGATACATCTGAACTCTAAATCTGTCATGTTCAGAGAGGCATCAAATCCCTTAAGGTGCAAACTTTTTTAGAGTGTCAAAATTGAATAAAGGTTTGTGCCTCAAGGGATTTATTCCCTCTCAATGCATAACATATCCAGATTTAAAACGAATCTACGTTGGTTCTTAAGATGTGCATGTTTTCACGCGCGCGCGTGTGTGTGCCCTACATGTCAACTCCATGTTGAGCACTAAAGAAATTACGCATATCCCACATTATCCGACACTATGAGCAATGCACCATTCAATTTTTTTTAACCAAGATCCATATTAACTCCAAATCTATCATGCATCAAAAAATCATGAAATCCCTTGAGGTGCAAACCTTTTTTAGAATGCAAAACTTGAGTAAAGGTTTACACCTCAAGGGATTTAATCCTTCTCAATGCATGATAGATTCAGAGTTAATATGGAGCTATGTTGGTTCTTAATGTGTGTGTGTGTGTGTGAGCATGCGTGTCATGCTTCAACTCCATGTTGAGCATGAAATGAATTACACATATCCCTCATTTGTGTAAAGAATAATTTTTGTTTTGTTATTAATACTTCTTTTTCAACTTTAGAAAGTGTCTTTTGGTGCAATGATATTTTTTTTACTTTCAATTGCTTTATGCATATATGTATATGTATATAATATTAAAATATTTTAATTAACTTGGACATTGAAATATTTTATTTATGGTCCATATTGAATTTTTTTCTTATTAAGTTTTTTTTAAATGCCACATGTCAAGGCCATATTAAAGCATTGAATAATTTTTTTACTTTCAAAATATTTTATTAATGAACAACATTGAAATATTTTTTTGTTAATAATATTTTTTTAAATGCCACTTGTCAACTCCATGTTGATGTTGAGCATGGAAGGAATTGGACATTTCCCTCATAATGGGTTGTGTAAAGCGCATTTCATTGCAATTAAATGTTATTACTTACATATGAGTATATAAGTCTACCAATGTCAATTTCACTTCCTCTAGATATAGCAATCTGACATAACACAGGTATTCATAAGGAAAAGTCACTACTATTTGCTCCACTAGATGAGCTCCACCATTAACTATTTTTAAGGTAGTAGAATCCCTAACTAGAAAATCTCCTCACCCCATAGGTCTCCCAAGTTAAGTTAGAAGGACATAACAGGAGGGGAAACTCTCTATTATAGTAAGGTCAGTCCTCAAGGGGTGAATACTTCATGATAGTAAGGAAAGATTTAAAAGCCCTGTTCTAGATGGGTGCCCAAAAGACTTAGTTGGGTGCTTGTATGCATACTCACATGCATATAATATATATATTGATGAATAAGCAGTTCAGTTCCAATAAGCAGTTTAGTAGGGGGTTTTCTCTCTATACCCTCCACCGAAGAGAAATACGGTAGGGGGAAGAAGTGGGTAAGTCAATCCAGTCTTTTGCAATTCAGTAGGGTGGGAGTACTAGATTCATTTGGGCCCCCTCTTAGAAACTCCTTTTTTTTGGGTGGGATTCCAGGTGGGTAGGATAAATAAATGCTTGAGTGAGTGGGGTTGTATGTCTTTTTTATATGAAGCGCATGCATAAACAAGGGGGTAGGTGTTAGGATAGGCATACATACGAGAAAGGATATCGGGAATGAACGTTTGCAGTCACGAAATGTGAAGGTATATAAAAAATGTTATTAATAAAAAATATTAAATAATGTGGTCAAATTTGTCATGGGTATGACAAAAGGCTCCCCACCTTCACTACTATGCATTAAATGTTAACTAGCCACCATCACCATTATGTATTAAATTATGTCGAATTTAACATTACAAATGTTATTAAATAATGTGATCAAATTTGTTAAGGAATGTGACAATAGACTCATCACCTTTACTACTATGTATTTAATGTTAAGATGGATGTTATTAATTATGGATGGGTATATAGATTTAGCTTTGTGAAATTTGATATTAAAACTGCTATTAAATAAATATATTAAATAAGGTGATCAAATTTGTAATGGATATGAAAATAGGCTCACCAACTTCACCACTATGCATTAAATTTTAACTTCCCTCCATCACCATTATTAAATGTTCTTAATTACTAATTGATATATAAATCTAGTTTTGTCAAATTTGAAACTAAAACGGTTAATAAATAAAACAATTTAAATCACTGAATCAAATTGCCATCATCATATATTAAATGTTATTAATTATGATTATGATTATGATTAACATCCACTGAAATTTCTCGGATGGGGTTCTATGTGGCAATGGGAGGCCACATAGCCTACCTAGGCCTCAAGCCATAAATATGGCAGGTCGTCACCCTTCACTTCAATCTTGAATGAAAGGCGACTATTACTACCCATAGAGGATGGGAGGACATCTCCCACGAGTTAGGATAATGGTGGATTTGAGGTTTAATTGTAGATCTTGGGTGAGTACAGGAGTCATGTCATCCCAAAGGTTAACCCTCCCACTCAGCGATGGGTGGCATCACTTCTCCCTCACGCTCTACCACTCTGCTTGCTCTGCGAAAGGAACCTGTGAGCAGTGGTTCTTCCTCACAGTTACTCAGAGAATTCTCAACCCTTCTGGCCTAGCCATGCCAAGGGACAGGGGTAATTCGAGGTGCGACCCAACCTGGTATAGTTATGTTGCATGATGGAGACGGGTGCAACAGCTAGAACGAGCCTTGTCCATAGCCCTGACTCAGCGCACAGAGAGGCCAAGGACTCTACCAATGTTGTATGTTGAGGAGGTGATTCTGGAGGAACCCATCTAGGTTCCTTCAGAATCCCTCCTCTTCACATTTCTAGATGACTTGCAGCGCCAAAGCCACCACACAATGAGTTTTAGCGCCCAGGTTTCCATGAAAGGCACCATCTGCATCATTGAGGAGGAATTCCTAGGGGAATTCTCAGTTGCTAGATTGCCTTAGGCTTCTAGAACAGTTCTGTAAGAACATGGATCCACCTGCTCTGGTTACCGTTTGGCAGGGAAAATGACAGATAACACTTTGGACCAAAAGTATCACAATCTGCCACCTATTTCGGTTTTCGCTAATTTGGCAGAACAAGTGGCACACTGGTGACATGTGGCATTTTTGTACTATAATAACACAGTAATAGGAAACACCCTAGCCATATTAGATTGTCGAGCATGTACCCATATTAGATGTCATTTTCAAAATATTTGTCACACTACCAACCTTCCTAACCTTTTAACTCAACAAAAGTATGGTGATCTTGGAAAGTTTCTCTTAATACTTTTCGAGCACAAAAACAAAATTCTAAAGAATCACAAGTAATCACTTACCCTCTTAAGGTCCAATAAACCAATTCGATCTTAGTGTACGTTAATCATCATCATCATCATTTAAAAAATAAAAATAAAATTAAAATTATTTTGTTGAATTCTTTTAACCTTTCATCTACCACTTAACCTTTAATTTAGCATGGTATTTTAATTGAAAATTTAAAAAACCATTCAACCCTTCTTCAATATTTTCAAAAATCTTGATTCATCTTTTAAATGGCTCAATACAATGTTTACACGGTATTTATTGGTGGTTTTCGAACCCTCTTAATACAGTGATTAATTAACACTTGATTGAGTGTCCGCAAATTTGTCCAAACCTTCAATTGAGGTTCTATTTATACTTGATGAAGGTTCTACCAAAACCAATTTAACCCCCTTCTTTTACTAAAAAGTGCAACGCACTCTTACAGTGTCACCCCAATAATTAATTTATTATCTAACCACAACATTTAAAGAAATCAATGTAATTTATTATTTTGTATAACTTCAAAGCTCCTTCTATATATTTTGAGATTATGACATTAGTTTTTCCTTCATAATAATTATTACCATTCCTACTTTTATGACTTTTAATGTTTTTTTATCCAAATGTTAAAGGGAGTGAGTTCTTTGTATGCGTTAAAACAAGATCAAAATGGAGGGTTGTTCTATGTTCAGTTCTTGCAATTTAGACTATAGTTATTTATAATATAAATATACATGTAAAAAGTATAATGGTAATTTATAATATATTAATGAAAATGAAAATATAGAAAAATAATAGTTTTTTAATTTGATAATTTTAATGGTAACTCATAATATATTAATGAAAATGAAAATATAGAAAAACAATAGTTTCTTAATTTGATAATTCTAGATACATACATAACTAGTTTGAATATAATATAAAAATATGAAAAATATAAAATCAAATTATATTTTAGAATATATAATTTTTATTTATGAAAATTTTATATAATTATATAAGAATTTAGTTTTTTTAATTTTTTTCTACAAAGTATCATAGTATCATGCATGTGTTTACCTTAAATCAAAGTATCATGCATGTGTTTACCTTAAAATAATAATGTGGTACTCATATAAAACATTGTATGATGTCGAGTATAGTTTGTATTAAAGAAAAACTAATTTTTGAAATTTTTGATGTTATTTTTATTATTTTTAAAAAATATTAAAATTAATGTAGCTTTGAGATTAAGTGGTCAAAAATTAATATAGGGTTTGAGGGCTTTAACATAATCAAATTTTTTTAGTGTATAGATCTTAATT
>SNQJ01S0008440.1:133078-144735 GCA_010110895.2 Picea sitchensis | reverse complement strand
TGTCACACTACCAACCTTCCTAACCTTTTAACTCAACAAAAGTATGGTGATCTTGGAAAGCTTTTCTTAATGCTTTTCGAGCACAGAAACAAAATTCTAAAGAATCACATGTAATCACTTACCCTCTTAAGCTCTAATAGACCAAATCAGTCTTAGTAGATGTCAATCATCATCATGATCATCATAATAAATGTTAGTTCAATAATCACCATTATATATTAAATATTATTAATTGCAAATCAATATATAAATCTAGCTTTATCATTATGTATTATTTAAATATTATTAATTGCAAATCAATATATAAATCTAGATTTTTCAAATTTATAATTCTAAAAATATTATTAATAAATTATTAATTAAATACTATTAGATAATATATTAAATTTGTTACAATGTTTGATAAAAGAAAAGCCTGACTATTTATTAATAAAAAAAATTATTAAATAATTTTTTTTATAAGTACGATTGAAAAGAGGGGCTATCGAGATAAAGGATTAGGGAAGAATGAACAGTTCCACTTCCACGGGACTTGTTTAAACGGGACTTTGTTTGGCAAAAAGCAGATTCAAGCGTTCCTCAAATGTTCCACCTCCCTCCATCTTTCCAGGATCCTAAACTTATCAGAAGGGTTAAGTACAGAGATTTTAAAAAGAAACCAGAACCCGAATGGATGGATAAACCGTCGGAAGGGAATAATACGAAGGAAAATAAATAAATTAAGTACAGAGATTTTAAATAAAGTTAAGTCATCTTTTATGAAGTAACAGAACCCGAATGGATGAATAAATAAATAAGACGAAAGAACCCAGGCAGGGCAAGGCAATGCTAATGGTGGAGCTACTCCTAGTTGCCAGGCCTCCAGTTCCGGTTCTGGCAGTCGGGTATCAGTTTCAAAGAGGTGGTTCCTCTGCTTCTGTGAATTGCAGTGCCTCTGCCTCCGGTAACAGCGGAAGGAACTCGGCTTCGGGTTCTAGTAGCGATTCAGCTTCGGGTTCTGGCAGCGGAAGTGCCTGCGGGGTGTGGTAACGCTGGTGCGAATTTTGAATAATATTTATATTGTGTCTTGGTGTTCTGTTGGTGCTAAGTATCAGTCACTATAGAGCTCCCTCAGTCAGTGATATCAGTCATAACGACCATTCAATTGCAACGGAATGAACTTGCCAGCGGATGAAAGCAGCGTAGATAATCCCACATGCTAAATGCCATTAATCCTTTTAAAGTTTGAGAGGTGGACCCGTCAACGTGAGCCAAGTGGCCCTGTGAGGCAGCGCCAAGTGGCCCTGTCTGGCTGCGCCATGTGTTCTTCTGTCCGCCCGACATGTGGCAGCCCGCCATGTGGTTCCCTGTCGTCCCGCCAAATGGCAAGCTGTAGACCCGACATGTGCAGCTCGCCATGTGGTCCCCTGTCGGCCCGCCAAATGGCAAGCTGTCGGCCCGCCAAATGGCAAGTTGTTGCCCCGAAATGTGGCAGCCCACCATGTGGTCCCCTGTCGGCCCGACATGTGGCAGCCAGCCATATGGTCCCCTGTCGGCCCGCCAAGTGTCAAGTTGTCGGCCCGGCATGTGGCAGCCCGCCATGTTGTCCCCTTTTGACCGGCCAGGTGTCAAGCTGTCGGCCCGACATCACGCCATGTGGTCCCCTGTCGGCCAGCCAAGTGTCAAGCTGTCGGCCCGGCATCCCGCTATGTGGTCCCCTGTCGGCCCGACATGTGGCATCCTGCCATGTGGTCCCCTGTCGGACAGCCAAGTGTCAAGCTGTTGCCCCGACATGTGGCAGCCCGCCATGTGGTCCTTTGTCTGACAGTCAAGTGTCACGCTATCGGCCCGGCATCCCGCCATGTGGTCCCCTGTCGGCCCGCCAAGTAGCAATCTGTTGGCGAGACATGTGGCTTCCCGCCATGTGATCCCCTGTCGGCCCGCCAAGTGGCAGCCCTCCACGTGGTCCCTCGGATCGGAAGCGGAGGCGTTCGGTGCGCTCTTCGGCCATTAAGGACCTGCTGCAGCTCTGAGACGATCACTTCTGCGTTGATTTGGTTAGAGCGGGATCGATTCATATTATTTATCAGGACTGCTCCTGGAACTCCCAGACCAGAGTTCCACTTGAAGGTTATTTCGTATTGTCTGCCATAATAAATTGATTTGAATTGTATGAAGATAATATGAAAAACACGAAGAGTTATTATATAAAACGCCATGGAAACTGCTAAGCAAATATGAAGGGCGTAAATACATTAATTGATTTCCCTGGATCAACCTCATGGGCGCTAACCAGCTGGAGATACACTCTGTTTCCGTTCAATTCAAATGCCTCATCAGCCAAAGTTGTTGCATAGTAATCCATAGCGTTGAAAAGAGAGAGCCACTTCTCCATGAATTGTTTGCTGGACACCCTCTTTGGTAAAGACATCTTTTATATTGAAGGCAAAGCTTCTGAAATGTCGTTTCCTCTGCTTCGAAAGCATGTGCTTGAAATTGTCTGAGAATTGTGCATGGCTCCTCCATTAAAGGCTACTGGGGCAAGCATGGAAATGACAAAAGCCAACTTGTTTTATTCTGTAGTACCCTCCACAGTTGAGAATGTTCAACGGAATCATTGCATCCATTCTCTTCTGTAGACTTTATCAGACGCCACTTCTTTTCTTTCACCCGTAGATGTAGCGGCCCAGAGAATAACGCCGTGAGAATAACGCATTGCTGCCCTATTTGTAGATCGTGTTCAGGCTGTGTAGCAGAATTAACCGATCGTTTTCTTGCCTGGTTCATTTCAATCCGCTTAAGGATTACCACGTTTTGCTTACCTAGTTCATCTTCAATCCGCCTTATTGTGGACTTGTCGGTGGCAAATTATGAGACCTCCTCCGTCCCTCTTGATTTGAACTCTTAATTATTGTGGATTTGTTGGTGGAACTCTTAATTATTGTGGTGTGGACTTGTCGGTGGAAAATTATGAGACGTCCTCCACCCCTTTGGATTTGAATTAAGAATTCAAAAACATTCTTAACCATTAAGCCCACTCAAACTCTCTATATATATATATACAGTTAAACACTCATATAAATGATTGTAAATACAAAATAATAATTAAATTATATAATTATCATAATAATTTAAAGAATTAAAATTTGGATATGAACAATACTAAATGTATATGGAATTTAAAAATAAATAAATGAGAAAATTATATTAATTTAGGTATTTAAAAAAATAATAAATACAATTTAAAATAAAGAAAGATAAAAATACATATTAGAAACATCTAAAATAAAAATAAATAATAAATCAAGTGGAAATATATTAGATTAGATATTTATCTAAATAACTAAATAAATAATAAGTATCATTTAAGATAATAATGAAAAAAAATAGCATTCACATAGAGAAGTAACATAAAGATACAACTAAAATTAAATTTCACTACGTAAAAAATGGTGAAAAACACACCACATTAATGACTAGAATTATGGAATCAAAGTTTTAGAAAATATATGGTTCTAACATCAATTTTCAAAAACCTCATAACAAGAGGTTGAAACTACACAAATCCTAAGAGGTACAAACCTTAAGACACAAGAATAAAAGAGAATTTATAGTTAAATCTTGATGCTCTTGTGAAAATATTAAAATTAAAAGAAAAAAGAAAAGAAAAGAGAGGACAACACATCTAAAAGAACAATTAATATCAAAACCGTTTTTTTAGATAAACTCACTTAAGTTTTGACTAAATGCTTCAATTATTAATTGAAAATATGTATATACTCTTTTAAAAATCTTGTATTAAGATTGGAGATAATCTTTTATATAGAATATAATAAATGTAAATTTTGGGGAAGGGGATCCATTCATAAATATAAATTTTGGGAAAGAAGGGGATATGTTCATAAATCTAAATTTTGGAGAAGAAGGAGATACATTCATAAAAAATATGATAAATGGAATATATATATATTTAGTTCATGATGGAGGAGAACACTGCATATCGACTTCACAAAAAAATGTTTTACTAGATTATCTACTTAGATTTAGAGCCATGATGTGAAAATTGGTTGGTATGTCTCATCTTAGCTATTGGGTGAAAATTGGGTGGGTTTTTTGGTTTGACCCATGAGGTGAAAATTTGTTTGGTTGTTCATTCCATCACATGTATAGGTTTTACCATAGATTATAAGGTGTCTTAGATGCACAAAATATAATATATTACCTTTTCAAATTGTCGAGTGATTATTTATCTAGGAACTAGTTTTGGGGAATTTAATGATGTATGAGCATCAACTACATCTTAAACATATCTTTTAATGGTGGCGACATGTCTTCAAATATCTTGAATCTTGTTAAGTCATAAGTTATTGGTATATTGTCTTGCGAGTTGTTGGATATACTCTTGGGTTATAGTAGTAGCCAGTCGGTTTGATCTCAGGCCTAGGCCAGATCACTCTAACGAGTTATGTATTTCCCATATTTCAAAAACAAATTGGACATTTGTAAGACTAAGTAGTGATTATGCATACATTAATGCAAATGTGTCATGCATTTGTGTATCCCTTAGTGGAAATTTCCAAGTTATGACACACATATTCAAATGTTTTTAATGCATTTCCTTATTTTTAATATGGACTTATATAACATATCATTCCACATGCATTTTGAGTGTCATGGTCCAATAAGGTTTATGAGATTAAAAAAAAATGGAGTGTAAGTTTCAATAAATTAGAATCCTCGGAGGGGGAACTCCACTAATGGATGGTAATGAGGTGTAGTGGAAGACATAAATTAAAGATCGATATTCTGATGGTAGTGAGAAAATGAAACCTTTAGAGAACAAGTGGTTGACTATTTGAAAATTTGGAGAAAATTGAAAAAAAAAATGAATGTGATTATGTGGTTGTACAGGGTAAACTTAGCAATCTATGGCATATCATTTACATACATAGGATATTAAAGAGTACTTTTAATTTTACTAGATATAAAAAAAAATCTTCAAATATTTTTGATGAACTCTCTTGCCACTACATATTTCCAATTTAAAAGCCCCCTATTTTAAATAGATATCCAAGGTAGCCATTTTTTTGTGACATTTGTAATACCCTTTTTAGTTTTACCCATAATATGGTCGCATGACACAACTCTTATAATCCCTATATAAATATTATGCAAATTGATGGACTGCATGTTTTTCCTTTTTGTCTTCCATATTTAATTTAACCAACAAAATGATCGGATATTAATGGATATTTTAATAAGACTAATTATTTTTCATCATCCAATGAAGTTAAAAAGTTCCAAGTTATCTAAATCATGCCTCCTTTTTTCTTTTTTAAAGGAGCAAAAAAGCAAAGATATTAATAATAGAGAGGTTGGATTTTCTATCATTAGTATATTAATGTCTACATCACACTCCTTAGTGGGTTGGAAAAAATCATTTCTAAAAGATAAATTTGTAGATTCCTATGACCCTTTATTTGGTTATACCCATTGAAGGCTCATTGCAGAGTTCTTCCACCAAGTAGTTTTTCCATATCTTAGAAAATCATCAAATTTATAATGATTTTTTTGTTCAATCCTTGATTTTAGTGTGTCCTATATTGATGGGAGAATACAAACAATAGCTTGGTATGGGAGAGTTAGAGGATATTACAAGCCCTCTATTGCTTGTGAAAATGTATAAACTAATGTATATGTGAGAGCTTCTTTGTGTTCAAGAGAAGGTTCTAGGAAACAAGGAAGAGGAAGCATAACATTTGAGGAGAAAACATACATTGTTATGGATCTTTAATGGTGTAGTCCATTCCATTATGAAGCCACCTATTCAACCTCCCTTCAATATATAATTCAAAACACATGATAATTAATTTGAACCTCCTCCCTTCTATTACCGAATTATAAAACCCCTAATATGTAGATGTTTTTAAATTATTAAAAAGTCCATTGGCCCCTATATACTAGGCAATATACTTCGTTCATTTTTTCTAATTTAAAAACCCCCAATATGAATTCATATGATATAATATTTCCGAATTGGAGCACCCTCCAAGCATAGTCACAATATATTAAAAAATGGTTATGAAAACAACAATTAGAGATGAAGGATTGGTTGGGCCAAAATGATTATGAGGACAGTCGATGGTGAAAAAACTAATAGTTGCAATTGTTGTGAATGAGAATGAATGTGGAGATGATAAATAGAAGAGTGAATAAAGAAGAAGTGTTATAAATAAATGAAGAAATGTAATTGCTTGCAAATTGTTACAATGTTGTCAACAAATTTTGAGGTTGTTAGAGTGTAGACAAATAATTGATAGATTTTGTTAGATAAGTGGTAGGAAGAACACTTAGTTATATAGGTATTTGATCTCTAGAAATCCTATACATATGCATTTATATCCCTATTCAACATATGGAATAGAGAACCAATACTTTCTCCACATAGTTCCATTTGTTGTGTGTTAAATTTAAGTTTTGGTATTAGAGCTTGGCATGAGAGGTTGTGATGAAGAGGTGTTATGTGAGAAGTGTACAAAATAGTCATGAGAGTGATCAAAGCTTATATGGAGTGATATAGCCATTTATTAATGTGAGGAGTTGTGTGCCATTTAGAGGATCCTCTGTTGTCATAGGGAGTTGCCAACAAGAGGAAGAATTGTTGAGAAATTGAGTTTACATTTGTGAAAGAGTGAGCCACCATTGTTGTGGGTGTAGCAATGTAAGATAAATACAAGTTGTGCATTCAGTGTGTTGAATGGTATGTTTCACTACAAGAAGAACACCTTCTAGCAAATGTTTTTGTGGAAGTTTTTAGCGTTACAAAATTTGGCAAAATTTTCAAAAAACCTCCACTACAACCTCCTCTATTGGTTGCAAAGTATTTAGTGGAAGTTTTAATGGATGTTCCATATAAATTGAAAATTTTGGTTGGGTGAAGGTTGTATCAAAGGTTTTTTTTTGTGTGTTGTTATTGTCAAAATGCATCGGTGCAGTCTTGACAAACCCGCCCCAATGCGTTAATACAATATAATTGCCTCGATGCTTTAATATAATACAAATGCCCTGATGTGTTAATATAATTATTATGCACTCGTATCACCTTTTTTTTCATATGTAGAGCATTGATGCTCTTATAAATCCGACACATTAGTTCCTCCTTGTTTGTGTATAAAGAATCGAAGCTTTTTAGTTTTTGTATGCACTGGTGCATTTTCGTTATAGTGAGCACTAGTACATTTACAATATAGTGAGCACTGATGCGATTAATTTATCTTGAGACCTGATGTGTTTACTACATTGTGCGCCCCAGTGTTTGTATAATTAGTACGTACCAGTGTCCATTTTACCATGTGAACCGAAGGGTAGTGAAATTTCAAATATTCGAGGTGAAATTTCCACACCATTATTTTTACTAAACATCAATGCATATATTATACTAAAGACACTGGTGCACAAATTATATTTAGAGCCCCAATACATATAATAAATGTAACACACCATTGTGTACATTATATGTAGTGCCCCAATGTATATTTTAAACATGAGCACCATACAATTTTGAAAAGATAAAAATTATTGTACGTTATATTGTTTACGGATATGTATATATTTTAATTAATTGTTTATTTTACAAATTTTCAATTAATTATTTCAAAATCATTTGTTTTTATGATAATATTGTTTTATATTTTTGTTATTGCATTTCACTATAATGATTGCATTAATGTGTTATCCAACAAATTACACCTCTCTTATTTGTAACAATGTAAATCATCCACATATTAATTATTCAACAATGCAACATTTTTTAACATTCAACAATGAAATAATATAAGAAACTCATTTTATTATATATGAATAAGAGACCCATTGTCATACAAAAAAGGACAAGTTAAAGGTCCACAATAATAAAAATTGAACCAATATGTAATTGTTACACTTATTGGTAACATTTTCTCATGCAATTAGGACAATGTGTCCAGTACATTAAACAAAATCTCTGATTTTCATAGAAAAATATTCTAAAACATACAACTTTTAGTAACATTCAATTGTATTGATTGTCATTCATCAGTTGAAATGTTGTCATCGCTCAATTTGCATGCATGCCTCATTTCTTCATTATTTGCAGACGATATTGTACTTTGATTTTTTAACCTAATTCTTTCTTAATCATCTTTTTGTTTATGTTCCACCCCTTCATATTCCATCTACAAACACATAAATAAATTGTAATAAGTATATCTACATTTATATATATATATAGTATAATATACATGATTACGTAAATAAAAGAACATGTACCTTACACCAAGTCCTTTGTAAACAATACATATTCTTTCGAAGCCATGCTTCATGCATTCTCTCAAAATCTCCTTTGTTGGTTGCATTTCATACTTTGTTTCCTACATGCTTAATACGACATGACAAAGAGTAGTGGATATAATCAATATAAAGTTTTTGTGTTCTTTCATTAATTATAAAACAAGGGAAGTTAAACATAGATACTTACAAATTGTTGAATCAAACTTTCATACTTCAACATATATTCACAACCCATACTTAACCCAATGTTTATCAATTCATGGGTTGGCTCTTCTTTGTATGTTAGCACCTATTAGAATACATCCATGCAAAAGTGTAAATCAATTGTTTAAATATAAATATCATGACAAACATGAAATCTTAAGAAAGGTTGAAAACATAAATACTCACAAAGTTTGCGATCAACCCTTTTATTCCCCATCATCCTATCTTATGTGTTGAATGGGTTCTATTTTTTTTTCTTTACTGCAACAAAACAATTGAAAATTAGTATTTCAAACGATAATTAAATTCAATATACATAAAAGAATAAATAAATGATTGCATAACTCTTATGCACATTGTAGTTGGGATGTATCCTCTTGCGACATAATTATGTTAATTTATTTTACCATCTTCTTCTACACTATTTTAGACATCCCTACTAGCATGTCTTGGTTTTCCCCTTGTTTTCCCTTGGAATTTTCAAAATATCCCCGAAAAAAAACTAGGAATCATCATATATAAAATATTACGTAATTTAAAAAAAAAAAATCTCAGTGCATATAGTAATTTAATACGTACTAAGGTGCCAACCATACCTATGTGCACCATTGCATAAACCATATATATACGCAACGATATAGTATAACAATTCCATTACGAAATTGAAAACGTTTTACAAATTTTTGTATTTAGTCGGTGCTTAATGAATTAAGAAAAACACGACTTCCTAATTATTGTTTATTATGTACCATCGACCTCTGAAAAAATTTAAGACATGATAGTTTCCATATACAAAAAATATTATTTTCATTTTAAACTCAATGGTACTCATAAAAAAAATGTGTCCCGATGCTTATCTAGGTACAATGCACACCACTTATTGTGAAATTTTGTTTTTAATATTACTTCTAACTTAAATTAAGTGATGCAGTTGAAATAAAAATATGCAGTGGTGCTCTTACTATGTATAGAGCGCATCGTTAACCACAAAGGCATTTAAAAAAAATGAAAATGACAGGACAGTTTGGGATCCAATGCAATGAGTAGTTTCATTGCAACAAATAGGAAACAACCATATATAAATAAAAAAACCCTATAAAAATAATTTTCTCCAAAAAAATTCTCCTTGTGAAATATAGAAAGAGAAAGAAAAAAAAACAGTGACGAAATTAGGGCTTCCAATATTGAAGGTATCTATGCAACATTTTTTTGTTTGGGAATGCACTAAAAATTGTTTGAATTAAATAGAGGGAAAATTAAGATGATTAATAGAATGAAATCATATACCTAAAATTTCTTCTCTACATATTTCAATGCGATCTACATTAATCCCCCTCGAATTTGGATCTTCAAAAAAAATCCACCCACTCTGAAGTCTTTACTAATTAATCTTTGTCGCACAAATCTCCCTTCTAGATTTTGGCAAAGATATAAAAGAATTAATAGGGTTTTCCTTTATAAACACAAAAACTGATATTCCCACTCACTATTTCGTTGTATATTTTCATGCATTGATGATAAACACATGCATTGTTTTTTTTCAAAACTTACATTTTTAGTGCACTATACAGTGAGCAGTGCACCGATGCAATGTGTTCATATAATGAAAACATATATTTTTGTAACAAATTTCAACGTATTGATAGTAAGCATGAATTTTTTTCAAACTTGCTTTAGTTGGTGCACTATATAGTTATAAATGCACCAGTGTGGTGTGTAAGTAATAACATATTGTAAGACAGTTTAATTTGCAAAATGCAAAATGAAAACATCCTCATTCAAATTTTGTGAAGGTTTTGTTTTGCGGAGGAAATATCAGAATTCAATATTTGGTGCTTCACTCAATTAAACACACCGATGTGTTTGGTTTATTCATATGCATCAGTGTATCTTTATATGATGAATCACATTGTTAAGTTATAAAAGTTATTCGAAATTATTTTAGAGGTTAGATTATTCTATGCTTCTCAAGATGACAATTTTGGCTCAAATGTAAGAAAAAATGAATTATAATGTCAAATGGACAATTCTTCAGATTCCATCTCATTTCATATTGTTGGAAGTCCTTCAAGTTCTCTCACGCCAATTGCAGTACATATAGATTTTATTGATAATTCATTTATCTCATTGAATTTATGTTATGTATGCAAGTGCACTTGAATTATTTTCATTGAATTTTGCAGGATCAAGTTCAAATTCTTAAGATATTCCAGTAGTCCCAAAATTCCACAAGATCTTATGAGGATAAAGATACCACAAGCAGATGTTTGATGAAAACAGACAACTTCTTTACCCTAACAATCATAGCATGCCATATTCCAATAACAAACCTGGGTCAATGGTATTACACCATGAATTGGATTACTTTTATAGAGACAACCCCATAGGGCGTAAGAAAATGATGATCGATTAATTGGATTTTTGGATTTTCAATGGAACTAATGTAAATGTATTGTTTAATTTGACATTTTTTTCATAAATTGGTTGGTTGCTTTTTTATTATTTGGAAAACATGTCCATGCTTCTAATAAGTGTTTGGAATAATGTTTGAACATATTAAATTCATTGTGTTACTAATATTATCGATGTAATGTTCAATGTTTTTACAAACAATATTCTGATGATGAGTGACCTGTCCACCATCTATCGTTTCACCCCACTACGATGCCAGTAACACTAGTTCTTCACATGTTGGGGATGTAGGAAATGATATAAAGATTGACATGGATGATTTCTTGTAGGATACCTAAGCCATGGAGGGATATTTTTTAGATGCATTCCAACAAAATGAACTAGGGGATGACGTTGATGTTGTAGATAACTTCTTCGAAAGCCCAAAATTTGCTTCCACCACCCCTTTTTTTGGTTGAGTACAGGGGTCAAGGTCTACCTGGCTAGGGACACCAATGTTACTATACAAATTAAAATAATTTATAGCTTACATTTTTCACATTAGACCTCCTTAATTTCTAAAGGAAATAGGTAAAGAAACATATTTTGAACTATGATCACCGATCGTGTGGCTGAAACCCGCGATAGAAGATTAAGAGCATTGCACTCTACCATTGATCCAATTTAAATATTTATATAAGTTTAATATCTTTATCACAAAAGATATGATGAGGAAGTGTGTGTGTGTGTGTGTG
>SNQJ01S0008440.1:102789-133065 GCA_010110895.2 Picea sitchensis | reverse complement strand
ATATTTGCAAGAAGATCAATGATGAAAAAATATAGCATTCTTACTTTTAGAAAATGGAAACTCTATGATTCTGTAAGATTTCTTCATCTTTTTGTGTGGGACAGAAATGGGTCATACTAAAATGGGATATGGAGCACCATTGACATTATTATGCTATTAAGTATCACATACTACTACATGGTGTTCAATGGTGTGTTTCATCTACTTCCAATACAAAGTGGAGGTGATGTTTTTGTATGCATTTTAAAAACCAAAATGCCATGCAATTGGTATGCATGTTTACAAAATCCTTATGGAGGAAAAGGGGGTAAAATTTGAAGAAAAGTCAAAATTACATTATCGTGATTTTTAAAATTATTTCAAAATTTTAGATTTTTTCAAAAAGCCTTATACTTACATATAAATAATTTTATAAAAATATGAACTTATCTTTCTCCAAGGAGAAAATATGCCACTTTTTGAAGGAGTATTTGATATATTTAGTGTTGTCATTTCATCTAGATTTTTTTGCAAAGAACATAATTGGGATTTTGTTTATTCACATTTCCAAATAATGTAGGCACATGTAATATCATGGTTATAATTTGCACATACATATATTGAGGTATATTATGAACACATTTTTACTATTTTGTTTTGTCAACAAAAGGCTTCATATATCATCCTCTAATGAACCATGTTTTCCTTTGTATCATGTGCTTTTAATGAACTCATTGCCATGAATATTCACGAAAGAAAAGATACCTCAATTGTATCTTGTAATACAGATCATCACATAATAGTAACTCTATATTTCCACCTAAGGCCCTTAATTAATGACAATGAATGTCAAACATAAAAGACTCTTTTAGGGAAAGCTCAAACAACTTCCTTGACATAACACAAATGGAAGTAGATCATCCATTACAAATAGAAACATCCGCTGACATATTTTTCACTATACAAGATGCTCCTACAATGTCCAACACTACTAATATATAGGAGGATAAAGAGTGTGTATTTCACTCATGGATGTGGGTGAATGGGAATTCCATTGCTTGATATTGACATCAAGAGATAAAAGAACTTCATCCACAATTGACACAATCAATTGCTTGAAATTTGACACTATGCCACACCCACAACCATAAAATATTAGATATTTAAATCATAGTAAGGAATTATTTCTAAAACAATAGAGTAGATTTTAATATTCCATCAAGCCATTGAAAATGAAGTACTCTGTGATATCAACTCATAACATGTTTTTGACATAATACTAAAAAATTGTAGTATGTAGAAATGACATAGATTATATGAATCATGATCATAAATTACCATAATAAACAATGGAGAAAATTGATATGACAGTCCAAAGGTAACACCAAGCACTAAAACTTATTTAGTTTTTTATGTCAAATACGATAAATCATTACTAGAAATTTGCATTTTTGATGATACACCCATATGTCAAGCACATGAATAAGATACATGCACATATATCCTCTTTCCAATAGCTTGTGTAGTATAAGTATATTGATATGATTTTGGAGTATGCATATCTTTACACAGATACAATGTGACACACCCAACCCCCTAACCTTCTCTTAGGCTAGTGGGATGTTAACTTTCTTTTTCCTTTATCTCCCATGGAATACTATCAGGTGCATCAATTATCTAAGTGAGGACTTCTCTTATCATAATTTAAACTGAGCTAACTCTTCTTAATACTCAGGGAAATCACTCTATCTATCCTACTGAGCTACCCAGGTGCCTGAACACCCTAAATCGGATGGTTAGCATTAATCCTCACCCTTACATCTACCACTTGTGTATTTTCAAACTCTTCCCATCGGAATGACCAACCTTATGGGTTGAGTTTTCCTCCTATGAAACTATCTCGAAGGATTTTCCGCCGAGATATGACGGTCCCCATACTTGGGATTCCAATGATCATGATTGTGTCAGAGCCTCTATCTGTAGGACAATTACATTCCACCCTATGTCCAAGCCATATGCTAACTAATGAGGCCCACGAAATATACAAATGAGATTAAATATCTCCCTCTCACCCTCATATGAATCAACACTCCTCCTTCATCCTCAGAGTATATTGACTATAGTTCCATAATATTCTCTGAATATCTCACTCTGACCACACATTTCTCTGTGAAATGAAACGACTAGAAATCTCTCAAGACATATCCTAGAGGATCTACGGTCCTCGAAGTTCCTATCATCAGAGTTTTCTTTTGGGTTCTTCCTTTGATCCCCCCCAACAACCCATCCTCCAACCATCTTCTTACCAAATCCAATGGTCCATGAATATAAGTAGTTTGTTCGTCTCAACATCTCTCATGTATTTACACGCACTGCATGGAAGCGTGTAAATACATGAGAGTTGTTGAAATGTGATCACTTCTGAAAAGAAATCTATATTTTTTTTGCTATTCCTTTACAGTGATATAGGATTTTGTATGTTGTAGATTCAATTCTTCCCTTGACTATGATTATATTTTGTTTGTTTATAGCCCAACAAATTATAACTCAACATATTTTGTTTAATGATCATATGACTGTTCTGCTAGTCAGTGAAATTCATGTGATATAAATAAACTATAATTTCATAAGTATCATAGGTTTTTCCTAGATTATTTGTTTATTTTATTTTCTGAAGTGATATCCAGCTATATTTTCGTCCCTATTCCTGTACAGTAATATAGGATTTGAGTATTCTAACTGAAACAAAGTTTTATGTTTATCCAGTGAATTTTAGGATGAGGTTAAATTAACATTATATATATGATGCTATGTTCATGAATCCACATAATTTTTATAGTGGGAAAAACCCCCTATAGACTACACTACGGTCATAAAGTGTAGGCAGAGCTAACCGTCTGAAGTCTCCTACTCTTAACAACTATCCCAAAAATACCCCACATCCATGCATAAAGTACAAAGTATAGGGATTTGGTAGTCCTACCTTAAACTTTGCATCAGGTGTCAATCCCTTTGCATTCGGTCGCTTCTCGATTGCAAGTTGCCTCCCAAGGCTAACCTACGTTCACCAAAAGAAAAACAAGAAACTATGAACATGCATTCTATGTATGAATTAGTGGGTTAGATGTCATAAAAAAATGTAAACCAAACATAAAGATTGAACACATCATATGGCGGGACGAAAAAAGTACTTATTTATATTAGTCTCACAAAGTTACTTACAAAATGAGATCGACGATTGCTCCTCGAACCCGGTCCTGGGATCCTCTTCACCAAGCTCCAAATGCTTCCATGTATCCTCCTTCTCTCACACTTCTCTCTAGAGAATGGACATAGGCTTATGGATGAGGAAAAAGTCAAGAATAGGGAATTCTGGCTCAAAACTCACAATGTGGCTGCAAATTCTTGGGGCAAGGGGGGAAAGCGAAATGGGCAGAGTTTCACTGTTTCTATGTTTCTCCTTGGAATGAGACCCTAACACCTCCTTTTATATGGAAAAATGATGGTTATTCGGTTGGATGTCGAGCTATAGGCGGTGAATTGGTTGGGAAACCACCCAATAGCCCATAATCTCAACAAATTCCTTGCAACTTTTGTGGGCATAAGCGGGTTGTAATGGTGCAGCTAGCGTACGTAGGTGGGCAGTAGTGGTACAACTGGCATACATACATGGGCAGTAATTGTGCAGGGCGCATACATATTCAAAAATAGTGTTTTTAAGAAGAGCATCTGATGGCCGAAACACATTACAAATATTCACTAACGTATGAAGCGAGTGAGCCCGAGACCAGAGTTCGTGAGGTGCCATATGCAAAATAACAATTGTCTCACTGAGGCAGGCATACCCATGCTTGGGATGAAATAAATCATGGCTGCCAATCAAATACACTGCAGATCCATGTCATGTAACTATATAAAGTGTATCTGTGAGAAATACGCAGTGGATCTACATCTCAAAATCAAAGATATACATGTATAGTATCCATCTTCAAGAAGCCAATGATTCCTGATGGATGGAGATGAGGTCTTCAGAGCTCGAGCAAGAACTTTAAGATTTTCAAAACTCAGGTAGGAGTGTGAATGTACAACTTCACTACCCAGAGGTCTTCGACGGCTCATCAGGGCACAAACAAGAGGATATTGGTGATCAGGCAAAGAACTTCATTGATTTTGAACAAGGACTTGATTGGATTTTGGGGATGGTCGGGCATGAGGTCAAGAGAAAAACTATATAAAGGCCGACTCAAGTTGGGTAAAACTTCCCTTGGACAATAGCAAGACTCAGGTAGCATGACATTGACATAAGTTCACGATGCAAGAGGCAACACAAACTCTCCATGTGTTTGAAAAAATAACCAAACAGAAGAGGACACAGGTCTATGTTACGAGAAAAACTTCCTAAGGTCATATTAAATCCCAAATCTTGACGAACAAATGGAAGGATGTGCTTTGTCCAAGGGAGATTCAGTGTGCTGCCATAGAAAGAAAATACTTTTCCCATCCTCTTTTTGGGGTATATTTGATTTTTTTGTCTTTTTCAATATTGTGAAGAGATTTGAAAAAGAATAAAAGAATGCTACGTTACAAAGGAGGAATGAGTGTCGCAAGCATACTAGTTCCAAGCGCAAGGAACACACTAATTCTCATAGCAAGGAGACATGTGCAAGAAAATGACACTCGGGGAAAATTCCTCCATGGGTCAAGGTGTCATATCGCAAAGGCAAAGTGCTACAAGGATTGCATATAAGGCATGCTTCAAAGGTTCAGTTGAGAGAAACATGGCGCCGACATTAGGCCAAAGATGCAAAAATTAAACTATGATTAGCAAGACACGATGAAACCCCCTTCATTGTATTTTTTACGAGCCCATAGAAGGTCAGCTCAGTGGTTTTTCATTTTTAGAGAGTCTGAAAAAACATAAAAGAAGACTCCACTGGGGTACCTTTTTCGAAAATAGTCTAGTCGGCTAAAAAAAGGGATAAAATAGCACTGAAAAGACATCTATTCAAAACCATTTTAACGAGTGTGACACAGACAAGATCATTTGACAATCTTTTCAATTTTAAGGAGTCTGAAAAGAGCTTAACTATGGAATTGTTGTCTTTTTCTAGATTTATTCTCCTTAGCCCGAAAATGTATAAAATCTACTTAGGAGAAATCTCCCTACGAGACAAATCTCCCAAGGTGTACCTTTTTCCTCCTTAATATACAGGTCGGAAAAGGGGTAAACTCATGCCAATAGATTTTTTTCTAAACCATTTAATGGGTGTGAAAGAACAAGGTCACTCGACGATCTTTTCACTTTTAAGGAGTCTGAAAAGCGCTTAACTATGGACTCCGTAAGGGATGTTCTTATGGACCAGTTTAACGAGTGTGAAGAAACAAGCTCACTCAGTGATCTTTTCAATTTTAGGGAGTCTGAAAAGAGCTTAACTATGGACTCCGTGGGAGTTCCTTTTTCGTAAATTTAGTCCCTCAGGCCCGAAAAATGGTTAAACTTATACCTGAGAATACTCTTCTAGAGAATTGAAGTTCCTAGAGTATACCTTTGTTCATACAATTGACCATCCGGACCAAAAAAGGGGTAAACTATCATCGAATAGACGTGCCTTCAAATTTGAATTTGGCGAGCGTGAAGGGCAACAAGATCGCTCGACAATCTTTTCATGTTTAGAGGGTCTGAAAAGGGCTTAAAATAAGACCTGTTATTTTGGGAGTCCCGAGGGTGAGGCCAAGAGTGATAACATATCATACATGTGAGGCTCAAACTCATAATCATGACAGGACTAACAAGGACTCCCGAACCTAAAGTCATTAACGATGACATGGACACCAAAATGCAGCCAGGATCTACTTAGGGAATCCATGTGAAGGTAGGCTCTACCCCTAAATTACGACACTTCTAGAGCAGCAATGATGATTCAGTGTCGCAATTCGGTGGGATCGATCCTATGGCAAAGAGAAAAAGACAATGAGGTGCAACAAGTGGAGGTGGAATCCTAACCTAAATGCACAAACTTGGAAAAAATGACTTTTCACCAAAGGACCTTAAAAGTGCCCCATATCCCAAAAAGTTCTCCAAACCAAAAGTAAAGTGTATCGTAACATCCAATGAGAAACTCAAGAACCACGTTACATGATTTTCAAGCTAGAAAAAATGACAAAAAGAGCCAAAAAGGTCTATAAATAGAAGTTGGTAGCTCATTATCCCCATTGCAAATTGAGAATTGACCAAAAAGCCAAAAAAACCCCTTGTTAAAGAAGTTGATTCCAGGAGTTTCGATGGATGAAATGAACTTCTGCTTGGACCAAGTAAGTACAAAATAGATCCTCTTGCATTTCCATACTTTCCCTTTTCATTAATTTTAGTTTTTTGGGGGGGGCGTGCACCTTTAAAAAATGTTGGCCCTATGTGTACGTGGGCTGTCCTAAGACAACCCGCGTATGCCCGTGGGTAGAAAACACACTGCTCGCGTGCATACGCGACTGTGTCCATTACAACCCGCGTACACCCTCAAAGGTAGGGAAAAAATAAAAATGCAATACTTAACTCTCCTTTGAACTTGTCATTTTGTAGAATGTACGTCCATTGGAGAGAGAGAGGGAGCGCGAGGACATTGATATACTGGTCGATAAGGATCCTGTAGCTATGGCCGCATTGAGACAATGCGGTTTGTGGAATTTTTTTCTGTGTCCATTCATGAGGGCACAACCCAGGTTGCTGAATGCCTTGGTAGACTATTGGCATCTTGACGGTGAGGCGTTTATGATTGAGGGGTAGTCGTTGACTCCAACAACTAAAGATATCTACTTTCTAACTGGCCTCTCGAGGAGAGGTGAACCAGTAAACTTGCGTTCTTTCCCCCCGGGGCCTCACAACATTGAAGAGTTGATTGGGCTACATTGCGAGGCCGACACTGAGAAGGTTGGTTCTCAGGTGCCTATTAACAAGAATACCAATCTATCACTAAAAGTGATAGTTTTACTTATTGGGCGGATCAATGGATCAGCGGCTTTACATCAGGCCTCCCGGGTGCACATGCATTGTGCAATGCAGTGCTTAAATGCACGAATATTTGACTCAAGCACAACCATGCTAGACTGCATGAAGAGACAACTCACCGAGTGTCGTGGGCGTGAAAACAAAAAATTTGGATTTGGGACCATCTTGTGCTCATTCTTCTTTGAGAGGGTACCCAGTCTCAGTCCACGAGAGACATTCTGGGGCATGTGGCCTCTCTCTCAGTAGTGTGTATATGGGCAACGTTGTTGCCACGACAAGGAGTAGGGAGGACCATAGAGGTCTTCGATGACACCTTTTTTTACTAGTGGGAACGACAGATTTCGGCGATAGAGGACTACCCCTATGTCGGGATCAACTTTTCTAGGGACCCGTACATGCCCATATCGCCTAGAGTAGAGTGAGGGGAGATAGGTACGTTCATTTTTAATGTTATTTAAAAAAAAAAAAATTCTATTTATTTATATATATATCATTTTAATGGGAAACAGAGTATCTGACAACTATGTATCTGTTTATGTACAGATGTGGGGCTAGTGTGTCCAACATAATTCTCGAGGACCAGGAAGCATCCCTGAGTAGAGGAAGTACCATCCACAGTTATTGGACTAGCAGTAGCAACAGGGGGCCTCCAGACGGAGAGGCTCAGAGAGTTTTGAGACGGGTGGAGCAGAACCTCACATCGCTCACTCGCATAGTCCCTATGGAAGAGATCAAGGATATCCCACCATCGAAGCAACCTCATGTAGTTGGGGTGCCACAGACCTGGGTCCAACTCTTCCCGCGTTTGGAAAATTCCATGGTTCACTATGGCAGGGCCAACAGGCCCCGCCCCTAGCTTTAGGATAGAGCACTTACGTGCTGGGGGTACTTTTTGTATATTTTTTAGGGCATAATCCCTGTGATGTGTACTGGATATGTATTTTTGAGGCACTTGTGCCCATCTATGTACTCTGAAACTTTATATTTATATATATATGTGTGTGTGTGTGTGTGTACACATTTTTATTTCTTATGGATTACATTTATTTACATGTGTATGTGTGTGTTTTTTATTACATGTGTGCAATATGCCAATATAATACTTGATTAACTAGAGTATCTGTCATTTGATTCAATCTCATAGGAACATGGATATACATAATATAATCAAGACAACGCTCTAAGAGATGTACCCTAAGGAATCGTCGATATAGAGTAGGATCATAAACGCAGTAAACCCCATTTAACTGGGACACAACCAATTGTGCATCTAAGTATACCCGAAGGTAAGAGATACCATGCGACAAAGCGTCATGAAGCAACTCTATTATTGCATTGTATTCGGCGACATTGTTTGTGGCGTCACCTAAACAGATACCTCCAGAAGATAGTAACTGGCCTTGAGGTGTGAATATCACCCAAGTTGTGGAAGAAAGACTCTGAGTGTGCTAGCTAGCACCATCCGCAAATCCAACGAACACGTCTGATTCACTTGACATTTGCCACAGTGAAAAATATGACATAAAAAAATGAAATGTCCATAAAACAAAAAAATAAAACTAAAAATTTATAAGAAATATACATATATACAAGAAGTCACCCAAGGAGACCCACCAATGAGTAATACTTCTTGAGATAGAGCCCATTTCTAGGCTCCTCTAAAGCATTCCCTTCAAAATCAACTAGACAATAAGCGCCCTTCTTTAATACATCCTTCACGATGAGCAGTCTGAACCACATGGGTTTGAACGTGCATACCCCCAGGGGATGCTTATCTTGGTCATAGACCAGGACAAGGTCACCTTCGGAGAAAATACAAGGATGAACGGACCGATCATACTGACACTTGAATTTTTTCTTGTGAGCCTCGTTAGCCAAGGCTACATCGCGTCATTTCTCATCAAGTTGCTCAAGATATAGTAAGCGTTCCTCAAGCGGTGAAGTGTTTGGAAATAACTGTACTGCCAACTTAAGAGATGGGATCTGACATTCTATAGGCAAGACTGCTTCCAACCCGTAAACGAGTTGAAAAGGTGAGAAACCAGTGGCAGTCTTTACATATGTTTGGTAGGCCCACAATGATGAGTACAACATCAAATGCCAATTTGACTTGGCTGAATTGATCATTCGTTGTAGAATGGTATTGAGAGACTTATTCACAGCTTCCACCTAACCATTCGCTTGTGGGTAATAAGGTGATGAGTTCTCTTTCCTAAACCCAAGATTTAATGTTAACTCAGACATAATTTTGTTCTAAAAGTGACTACCATGGTCAGTGACAATCTCCTTCGGGATTCCAAACCTAGCTATTATCTGGTTAAATAGAAAGCGAGTTGTTGTTTTGCCATCATCTTTGAATGCTGGCATAGCTTCGACCCACTTTGTAAAGTAGTCTACAATTATATAAATATTCCCCCTGGCTAAAGGGAGTTGGCATGTAGTATAATCAAACCCACACTTGGTGAAGGGGCCAACAGTAATGACGGGAAACATGGGAGCAGGGTGTGGCCTCATCTTCTGATAGAAGATCTGACACTGGTCGCACTTCTTGATCGATTCAATGCAATATTTGATTAACGTCAACACACTCCTTGCAGACTGTATGCACACCTTTCATGATCCAGGTGGATATCTATGGCCACCCACCTTTTCCAACTGGCTCAAAATGATTTTCTGGCAATTTTGGCAATTTACTATTTTTAGCAGTTTTAATTTCCGGGGCCATTTTGAGGGCCTAAATGAAGGTTTTTCGGGATAAAGCTTCTCAATTATAGTTGAAGGCATGATTGAGCCCTCAAAATTAATCTTGTCTATGATACCTTTCCAATTGGCTATCATACGCCTAAAACAGAGATCGTATGCAAAAGTTATGACCCCAGGAAGTTGATGTACTAACTTACCCAAACAGGGCCCACATGACTTTTGGCACTTCATCTCCTAGGGTTAGGTTTTTAGATGTCTAGGGTTTTGGGCATTCCTATTTATTGTAAAAGGGCCTTTAGATCCTCATTGTAATGATCTTCTTGTGAATGAGTGCAACCGTCACATCTCTTCTCAAAGATAAGCCGTCACCATTCCAGCAAGCTTGTTTTCGCTGCATTTTACAGTTTCAGCTTATTTCATTATTGAATAGAAAACTAGTTTTATTGTACCTCTGTTATTTTCTGTTAAGCACCTGTTAATAATTTGTATTCATTTCGTTCTGCTTATAAATCTGGATCATTGCATGAACTCAACAAAGAAAAATGATTTGAAACTTATCCTAATACTTCACAACATAATATGCTCAATGACACAACTCATTCATTCGTGAAAGAATAAAATAATAGGGAAACTGTAAATAGTATCAACACCATGCATTGGGTCAATATCCCTCTATTATATTCCTTCAAATGTAAATGGCTACAGCCTGATAAAAACAACTTACATTCAGTAACAATTATCTCCTACTCTGCAGCTAACCCTATTCAGGTATACAATGCATCTACTTATACAAGAGGTCCTCTCAGGTTTCCTCCAACTACCTACTTGATCAAAATCAAATTCTACAACTACTTAAGTCCTATTTCATAAACATCTATGACAGACAATTTAAGGTGAATCTTCAGATCCACGCCAAAATAAAATATCTAAAGGACGATTTGATCTCTTCTAGATTTGACGTGGTCGTTCAACCTCCTCCCATTAAATTCTTTGATTCATCTTTTACTTAGAAGTTCTCTGAGATACGCCACCTTTCAAAATTTAAAATTTTACTCAAAAGGTGCGCTAGGTGTTGTGTTGTCATCCCATGTGGCTTTGGCTGACGATGCTCCTGCATCATACTCCTCTGGGAAAATAAATCATGGACTCCTGTCCATGAGCTCCTACATTGATCTTCCATGCTTATGGATATAAAATTCACTTACCCAACTAGCATCTTCTATCGGGTGTCCCTTCCACTTAACCAAATATTCAAAATAGGTCTTCCTTCTGGTCTTTTTGTCAATCCTCTGATCAACGATCTTCTCCATCTGTGACTTTTCTGCTACATGCATCTGCTTCTCCCATTGATTCTTCTCTTGATCTTCTGATCTCTATGTTTCATCTTCCATGTAAGGATATAGGTTTGAAACGTTGAATATGGATGATATTCCCACATCCTCTGGTAGCTCTATCTCATAAGCATTGTTACCAAAATTTCTTAGGATCTTGCATGGTCAAATCTTCTACAACTTCATCTTGGTATATGTTCCTCTTGGGAACCTTTCCTTTCTCAAGTGTGCTAAGACTTGATCTCCCACTTCAAATTGAAGTTCTCTTCTATGTTGATCAACTCTACGTTTATACTCTGAATTGTTGTTTTGCAACTGCTCCCTTATTTGATCATGAAGCTTCTGCATTTCTGCAGCGAAGTCTTATGCTCCAACACTTCTAAATTCACTCTGCTCCATGTCTCTCAATTCTAATACCCCTCTTGGCATCATCCCATAGACTGTATAGAATGGGATTTTTCCTGTACTTCTATTTGGTGAGTTATTATATGCAAACTCTTCTTGTGACAAAATTTGATCCCACTAGCTATGATGTTTAGTGACCAAACTTCTCAACAAATTTCCTAAAATCTTATTTACCACCTCAGTCTGTCCATCTGTTTGAGGGTGATATATTGAAATAAAATACAGTTCTGTCCCCAGCTTCTTACATAATGTTCTCCAGAAATGACCAACAAATTTAGTGTCTCTGTTTGAGACAATGCTCCTAGGAAATCCATGAAGTCTCACAACTTCCTTGAAAAACAAAATCGCAACATGTGTTGCATCACTGGTATTATGGAATGGGATGAAATGTGCCATCTTTGAGAATCTATCAACCACAACAAATATGGAATCACTCCCCCTCTGGGTTCTTGGCAATCCCAACACAAACTCCATGCTTATTTCATCCCAAGGCCTATTTGGAATAGGCAATGGCTGATACAATCCAGTGTTTTGTTTATTTCCTTTTGCATACTAGAAAATATTACATTTGTTCACAAACCTCTTCATCTCTACTCTCATACTTGGCCAATAGTATGAACTGTTCAATTGTGCAAACGACATGTTATGGACGAAATGTCCTACTAGACCTCCACTGTGTTTTTCCTTCATCAGATTTTCCCTCATCGAGCACCTTGGTATGCACAATTGGAAACCTTTAAAAAATAATCCATCTTGAATCATGTACTCTGTCCACTGGCTTCTGTCTCTGAGCACATGATTTTCACATGCTTCATATGCTTCCTTAAAATTTGTATCATCACAATACATATCCTTAAGGTGTTCAAACCCAAAGGTCTTGACCTGAAATTCCTGCAGAAACAGACATCTCCTGCTCAATGCACCACCAACTTTGTTAGCATTACCATAAATATGTTTAATGACAAAAGTGAAATTTTTCATAAACTCTATTGTCTTGGCTCAAAACTACTCCAACTGCAACTCCACTCGCATCACACCTTACTTGAAATGTTTTCCCAAAATTTGGCAAGACTAGAATTGGTCACTCTGTTATCTTATCCTTCAATATATTAAAACTTTTCTCAACTTATTCTGTCCATTTAAAATAATTGTGTCTCTTCTTCACTGTATCCATCATTGCTGCACAAATTCCACTGAAATTTGTTGTTGATATTTGGAGCAGTGGTGTCTACGGTTGGGTGGAACGTCCTTGGTCTATAGCTAGTCGGTGTCATATTTCATAAAGATAAGTGGTCTCTGTCGTGATATTCTTACCTATGTATAAATGTATTTTCCACTGTGTAATTTAATTATCATCTACATGTGTATGAATGTATTTCCACTATCTATATTTAATTATCATTTAACGTAATCTTGAGATTATGCATTCTTGCTAGATATTAATGTGTATGTTGTTAAATCTATTATATTATTTATCCTTAATGACTAAAGAAGGTATCAGGAAGAGAAAGAGTCTGAGGGTGGGCTTGTAGGTAGCGTACCCGACCTGTGGGTGGATGGGTATGTTAAAGTTTGGTATCAAATCTTCTGGTTGAAACACCAGGCCGGTATGGTCCGGGTCTGTTGGTCGGAATCCTGTGGTCAAGATCGAACTCTGATCGAGAAGTTGAAAATCTCAGGAGGAATGGCATTGCAGAAGCTACGCAGGAGACAAAATTTCATAGAACCTATATGAGGGTTCAAAGGATCATGACCGTTCCTTTTTAATTCGGGAGTGATTTCCACGGTAGGATCGGGAGATCCAGGATCATTGGATCGGAGGAAAGGTAAACATGGGTCATCCGATAAAAAGGAAGCAAGGATAAGGTCGCGACCGTCATATCCCATTGGAGAGAGATATCAACGACCAATAGGTATTGTGGGGAACCAAGTTGCATGGGAGATAATTTCCCAAGGTGGTCCCGCAATCCAAACCATGGTTTCCCTGAGGTGTTACGTGTCAGCATCAGGAGAATTGCAGGGCAAAAAGAGGGTTACCCCAAACCGCCGATCCATGCCCCCACAAATTGAAAGGCATGCAGTGATGTGACAGGTTAGATATCGAACATCAAAACTCTAAATGGTCGAAGTAGCTAGGGATCGTCGATCCATAGGAGGACACATGTCAAACGATCGTGTGCTCCGGGTGAAGGCACTCTGAGAAAGAGAGAGCAAGGAGAAGTTGAGTCTTGAAAATCCCGAAGCCCGAAGATCCAGAGACCCAAAGTAAGCGGTGACTATCAGATCATCCAAATTAGATCCTGATCGTCGATCACCAAGAGGTTACGTGTCAACATATTAGTAACTCCGGAGGAATCCGTTCGAGAGATTTTCAGTTGAGGTTGGAGGCTCTCAAAGAACGGAGATCCAGAGAGGTGGAGCAAACCTCACCCGTCCGATCATCCGAGAATATCTCATCCATTGATCTGTCGAGAGCCACGTGTCACCAGATCCATGACTTTGGATAAAATCCAATGGGGCCAAATAAGTTTGAAAATTGAGATCTCCGAAGTCCGGAGCCCTGAAGAAATCATAGCCGTCAGATTGAGGAGGACATGTGGAGAAAATTTGTGGACTCCGGGTGAAGACCTGAAGTGAATATTGGTCATCTGATCCACAAGGACACATGGCGACAGATTTTCCAGTTCAGGAATTCGAAGATCGGGAGAATTAAAAGTGTGCTAGTTTGAAAACTCTCGAAGCCCCGAAGCCCAAAGAGTCAAAGTGATGAGGTATGATGACATCACCTGGGATGACATGGACACATGGGATGTGTGCCACATGTCAGTAATATTTGGGAATTTGGAACATTGAAAGGTCGATTAGAACATGACACGTGTCACCCGCCTAATTGGGCTACATGTCCAATTCCATCATTTCGCCACGTGGCGACAGACCGTGCAGTCCGAAAGACTGGGCACTCGAGAAGGGAAAGGTGTGTTAAGTTGCGTGGGGTTGAAACCCCCTAAGGCCTGAAGGCTGGAGTATATATTGAGCGTCTATTCCAGAGGACACACGTTGAAGGATCGTTGACTTCAAGTGAAAGAACCTCCGGGAGAAAATGCAAGAGGGAATTTTGGAAATTCTGAAGCCTGAAGCGCCGAAATGATTCATAGTCACTGATTTGTGGGAGGACACCTGTCGAAAGATCAGGAAATCTAGGTAAAGGTGTGTCGAGAGGAGGAAAGCGAGAAAAGTTGAGACTCCCAAAGCGCAAAGTCCCGAAACGGATCTCGATCGTTGATCGCGAGAGAGGATGAGGATCATTGATCTGGTCCTGGTTGAAAGTCCTGAAGTCCCGAAGCTCTAGACAAGAACTTTTCAACTAAGTGCAGGGTCATGACCATGGTCTTATGCAGTTTGAGAGCTAAGGAAAGGAGGGCTAAGGGCATATTTGGTTGTCTCCGAGACAGAAAAGTGTTAAGGGATGATTTAGCTGCAGTTTCTAGTCATGATCACCTGGGGAGGTGGTTTGAAGGAAGCTCCTACGCAGGGTGAAACTCTATGTCAGCCAAGGATAACAGGACACTATTATTTTCAGAGAATGGGGATATAATATCCATGAACAAAAACAAGAAAGAGACCTGTATCATGGTTTGGAAATTTTTTTTGCCTATCATATGCATAATTCTAACAAAATGGTCGCTTGCACATTTTGTAGAATTAAGAGGCTTAAGCGGATCAGCTTAGGATGCGTATTGAGGAAATGGAAGAAGGCAAGGGAGCCTCCAGTCATGAAAAGGAGGCCAAAGGCTAGAATACCATAGTTGGTAATGCAGAGACAGAGTCCAATGGGCACAAGGGAAAAGCAGAGAAGGAAATGTTAATAGAAACGGTAAGAATCCTGAAGATGGAAGTGTAGAGCTACAAAGTAGACAACAAGAGACTCATGAGAGAACAAATCCAGATAAATGCTTGATTCAAATCTTAAATTAGTTACAGAGGCAAACGAAGAAGGGATCAAACTCAATATGAGAGGAAGAAGGAAGGTGTCATGAAAGAGGAGATGCTCGTGGAAGAACTGGTTATTCCAGGAGTGCTAGCAGATCTCTTGAACACTACTCACCTCCTTACTCAGGAAGAAATTTTTATGCATCGGATGATCCCGTAAGAAGTCCAGAAGTGTCTCCCGTCAGACACCAGAGAAGGAAACAAGAGGTAGATTGTTTTTAGGGAGAGTTGAGGAAGCTCAAGCCACCTTCCTTCGATGGTGAAAGATAAAGGGAAGATGATGTCGAAGCATGGTTTCTTGGGCTCTGAAGATATTTTCATTTGCATAACTATTCATCAAGCCTGGAATCCAGGATTGCCACCTACCATTTACACGGGAAAGCTGTAGTGTGGTGGGACCAACTGAAACAAGAGGAGCATGTTGATGAAAGTAGGATCACTTGGAAACAGTTCAAGAAGTACTTCCAAAAGGAGTACCTCTCAAAACATTTCTATGACAAGAAAATGCAAGAGTTCTTTGAACTCAGGTTGGGAAGCATGACTATGGAAAAATATGAGAAGAATTTCTTGGGACTGTTAAAGTATGTCAAGTTCATTGGTGATGAGAATGTGAAAATACAAAGATTTCTAAGTGGATTTCCAACCTTCTATAAGGTAAATATCAAGTATGATGAACCCAAGACCTTGAACAAGGCCATCAGGAAGGCTAAATACCTGTATGAGTAAGGCCAAGGAAGAGAATCCCTGCAGAAATCTTGGAAGGACAAGAAGAATATGAAGTTCAATCAGAGGAGGAAAGGATTCAAACCTCCCTTCAATAGGAATGAGCCAAATAGAGATCATCAAGATCAGTATGCTAAAGGGTATTTCAAGAAGGAAGATTCCTTGGGAAAAAGGGGAAGACCACCAATCCAATGTTGGGGATGCAAAGAAGATCACCTGTAAAAGGATTTCCCACACAGAAAGGATAGAGTGAATATTGTGCACAACATCCAAGAGGCCACAACAGTCAGAGATATGGGAAGAATCTATGCAGCTTTAAATGATCGAAAAGCATAGTACCATTCCAATATGATCAAGGTGGAAGGTAAGATCATAAATCAGCATGTTTATATTTTGATTGATTTAGGAGCAAGCCATTGTTACATTGATCCTAAGATAGTGGATAGATTACATTTGTAGAAAATTAAACTTAGAAAAGCAGGTTTGGTTCAGTTAGCCACTGGAACCAAAAGAAGAATCCATGATATGGTCATAGGTTGTTCCATAAGTCTTAATGGCATGAATACTAGTACTGATCTAAATATCATACCATTGGGGTCTTATGATGTTCTGATTGGGATGGATTGGTTGGAAAATCATCATGCTATCCTAGATTGTCATAACAAGACATTTACATGTCTTGATGGAAATGGAAAACAAAGCACTGTGAAAGGAGTTCCCAGACCCATCTCTATAAGGGAGATTTCGGCCTTACAGCTAAAAATATGTTTTAGAAAAGGATGCCAACTGTATACAGCTCATGTGGAGGAGCCAGTTGATACAAAGGGTCCAAGCCTTGAATATTTCTTGGTGCTATAGGAATTTGAAGATGTATTCCAAGAAATACTCAGATTTCCACCAAGAAGGGACATAGATTTCTCAATTGATTTAGTGCCAAGAGTTTCCCCGGTGTCGAAAACACCTTACAGAATGAGCACACCAGAGCTAAAAGAATTACAAATGCAGTTGAAGTAATTTTTAAAGAAAGGGTACATCTGTCCAAGTGTTTCACCTTGGGGAGCACAGTACTTTTTGTCAAAAATAAGGATGGAACCTTGAGGCTTTGTATTGACTTCTGACAGCTGAACAAGTACACTATAAATAAAAAGTATCTGCTACCCTGAATTATTGACCTCTTTGATCAGCTAAGAGGAGAAAAGATATTTTCAAAGATTGACCTAAGGGAAGGATACCATCAGGTAAGAAACAAGGAAGAAGAAATTCATAAGACAACCTTTAGGACCAGATATGGGCATTATGAATTTGTAGTGGTGTTGTTTGGACTGACCAATGCATTAGTTGTCTTCATGTGCTTAATGAATGGCATATTCATAAATTATCTGGACAACTTTGTCATAATATTCCTAGATGACATACTTATCTATTCTAAGTCTGAAGAGGAGCATGAACATCACTTGTGATTGGTGTTGCAGGTACTCAGAGAACATCATTTGTATGACAAGTTGAGTAAGTTTTATTTTTATTAAAAGCAAAGCCATTACTTGGGACACATTATTTCAGAGCAGGGCATAGCAGTAGATCCAGAGAAGATTGAATCCATTAGAGGATGGCCAACACCCAGAAATGTGTCAGACGTCAGATATTTTATGGGATTAGCCAGCTACTACAGAAGGTTCACAGTAGGGTTCTCTAAGATTGCTCATCCCATCACTTTGCAAAAGAAGGGGGTTAAATTTGAATGGACACTCAAGTGTGAAAATAATTTTAATCTATTGAATGAATTACTTACTAGTGGGCCTGTGTTAAATATTGCTAACCCAAATGAAAGTTTTTTGGTATGTACAAAATCTTGTAAGGAAGGACTTGGGGAAGTCCTCACGCAAAATGGACATGTCATTGGATATGAGTCGAGAAAGATTAAGGAGCATGAGAGGAACTATGCCACGCACGACTTGGAACTTTCTACCATTGTTCATGCCTTGAGTATGTGGAGGCATTATCTCATGGGGAAGAAATTTGAATTAAGGACAGACCACATTGGCCTGAAGTATCTTTTTGAACAACCCACCTTGAATGTCAGGCAAACAAGATGGCTGGAATTTTTAAGTGAATATGACTTCGATATAAAGCATATCAAGGGAAATGAAAATAAAGTTGTCGATGCACTTAGTAGAAGAGTGCATCTCATGCATGCTATTGTTGTTAGTATGCATCAGTCAGACTTGAAAAGAATAATTTTAGATGGTCTTGTTACAGATCAACATTACCTACAAGTAAAGGAAAACTTACAACAAGGAAATGTAGAGCAGAAAGTAAAGGAGTACGAGATAAAGGAAGATGGATTACTCATGCATAAAAATAGAATATGTGTTCCTAGTTCTGGAGAATTGAGGAATTTGGTTCTGAAGGAAATGCATGTTGTTCCTTATGCTGGACATCCAGGTTACCAAAAAACAATTACAGCAGTAAGAAGCCAGTTCTTTTGGCCAAGAATGAAGAAGGATGTTGTTGATTACATCGCTCGATGTATGGAATTTCAGAAGGTGAAGGATTAGCATAGGCACCCAACAGGTTCGCTGCAACCATTGTCGATCCCAGAGAAGAAATGGGAAGTGATCACCATGGATTTCATCACAGGATTACCCAGAATGAATAAGAAACACGATTCAATCATGGTGGTAGTTGACAAATTAACAAAGGATGCTCATTTTGTGCCTGTGAAGACAACGCATACAACAACTAATATTGCAGAGATTTTCATGAAGGAAATTGTTAGGTTGCATGGGATACCTAGGATAATCGTCTCGGACAGAGATACGAAGTTTACCTTCAATTTTTGGAGGGGATTGTTTAAAGGATTTGGCACAAATATAAACTTTAGCACAACATATCATCCCCAGAAAGATGGGCAAAAAGAGAGGGTCAATAGAATAATTGAAGACATGCTGAGAATGTATGTGATGGATAAGCCATCTAAGTGGGAAGATTACTTACACTTGGGTGAGTTTGGATATAACAATGGGTATCAAGCTTCATTGAAAATGAGCCAATTTGAAGCCTTGTATGGTAGGAAATGCAATACCCTAGTGAGATGGGACAACCCAGCAGATAGAGTGGTACTTGGGCCAGAGTTGCTCAAGGACATGGAAGACCAGGTGGTCAAGATTAAGAAGAATATAAAGGCAGATCAGGATAGACAGAAATTTTATGCATACAAGAACAAGATAGTTAGATAATTTTAAGTAGGGGAGCATGTACTTTTGAAAGTGAATCCCAAGAAAATATCTTTGAAATTCGGTAGTTGTACAAAGCTGGTAGCCATTTTCTGTGGTCCATTTGAAATATTGGACATAATAGGGCCAGTTGCATACATGCTTGCATTGCCTATTTCCATGAATGTGCATAATGTATTTAATGTATCTTTACTAAATAAATATCTACATTATCTTAACCATGTTATTGATTGGCATCTGATTCAGGTAGATACGGAGGGAGACTTTCAGGTTCATCCAGTGTGGGTATTGGAAAAAAAAGTCAAAATGCTCCAGAATCAAGTTATAGAACTGGTAAAAGTTCAGTGGACCTGCTATGGTTCTGAAGAAGCTACCTGGGAGCATGAATATTCCACGCGGGAAAAGTACCCGCAAATTTTTGAATAAATTTGAGATTTTGATCTCTGTTTTGTATATGCACTCAGGACATTGCCAAAATAAGGGGGAGGGGATGTAACACCCCAGGTTTTGAACTCCCATTTAAATAATGTATTGTTACAATGTTGAGAGGCCATAGTGCCCAGACAATTAATGAAGGGCCAGTATGACCAAGAATTGTAATGTTTTGATCATTAATAATAATAAACACATCATTGGCTGCTAGACGGATAAGGACTAGAGTTATAGGGGGCTATGATTCCACAAGAGAGGGAGATTGAGGGACTAAGTGTTATTCCTATTTTCTTATTGCCCTTTTTGTCTGAGGGAGGGGATCGGTTACATGACCTTCTTGGGGAAGGCCAGGAGGTTCTTGTTTTCCCCACGAGGTTACTTAAACCTACCTCTGGTCTGATGGGGGGTTTGGACTGATGACTTGTTTGCTAATTTCCCATTCACTGACTCACTCTTCCCTCACACACTCCCATGCACACACTCCCATGCACTCCCTGACCCATTCATAAACCCATCCTCACCTGCATCTTGGTTGGCAAAGTGAAAGGAAAAAAAGCTTCTGAAGAATTATCCACGGGGATAGTTTGTTGTAGTGGTCACTGGTGTGATCCAGCCGTGACCTGGGGCCTGCATGTTTGAAATGCATTGTCATGTGCCCTATTTTTCTCACAACTATGAGTCCTAATAGTTCCAGCATTGAGATTCTGGACCAACTGTGTTGGAAGCCCTGGCAGGAAGGAGAAGGACTGCCTAAGGGACTACGTGGAAGAGAAGGGTGGAGTTCCATTCTCGCGAGTGGCACAGGATGGGTATAAGAGAGATGGGTACTTGGATTGTTGTGGGTGTCGGGAAACTTGTGAGAGATTGAGAGTTGACTGGTTTGGGAACCCAATTACACTCTGAAACTGTCCTTGTGGATTCATAGCCCTAGATCGGGGGTGACACTGTTGTTGATATTTGGAGCAGCGGTGTCTACGGTTGGGTGGAACATCCTTGGTCTACATCCAGTCGGTGTCATATTTCATAAAGATAAGTGTTATGTGTCGTGATATTCCTACCTGTGTATGAATGTACTTTCCACTGTGTAATTTAATTATCATCTACATGTGTATGAATGTATTTCCGATGTGTATATTTAATTAAATGTAATATTTAGATTATGCATGCTTGTTGGATATTGCTATGCATGTTGTTAAATCTGTTATCTTATTCATCCTTAATTACTAAAGAAGGTATCAGTAAGAGAAAGAGTATGAGGGCGGTCTTGCAGGTAGCGTACCCGGCCTTTGGGTGGCTGGGTATGTTACATTGATATGCCTCCTCTACTGTCATCACGAACATCATTCTGATTTCATCCTAGATCTCATATCTCAGGACATTTATGTACCTGGAAACTTTCTCTTCATCTCTCTCCCTCTGTCTAGTCCTGATGTTCAGCTTGTAAAAATATTTTGTGTACTCTTTCACTGTCATTCCCTTCTGTCTCGGGTTCTGCATCCTCCTGAATAGATTTATCTGATAATCCTTGGGCATGAACTTATCCTTCATCTTGGCTACCATCCTATCCCAACTCTTAATCTTTTGCTTACCTTTTCTTCGTCTATAAGCCTGTAGTTTGTCCCACCATAGTGTTGCATGTTATTTCAGTTTGGTGACAACATGTCTCGCCTTCTTTTCCTCAACAACATATTCATAATCAAAATACTTTTCCATGGACCTTATCCAGTCCAAAAGCTCTTCAACATCCAAATTTCCTTCATACATTGGGATGTCTATCTTTTCTCTAGCTCCCAACTTCACAACAAATTTCAGTAAGTGTTCTTCAACAGAATCTCCCCCTGCAGTTTCTTCAACATCTGTCTCTTCACTTTCTTCCTCACTGACATCTCTAGCATTAAGTGCTCTCCTCTGTGCTACTTCCATCGCTTCCAACCTTGCGCGCAGTTCTCTCATTTCCCTTTCGACAACTCGATTGGATGCAGTTGGATCCACGCATCTCCTTGGTGGCATTATGTTGACTGGTTCTCACACACAAAGTAAAAATTTGAGTTCTTTTAGGCTCTAATACCACTTGATGCAGACCCCCCACTTACTCTCCCTCTGGGTTGCTTGACCTCCCGATCAAGGATCGATGAATATTTCCAAGATGGATCAACTCCTCGGGACCTTGATGGTCTCAAACTCAATCAAACGTAGGCCATGTTATCACCCTCAGGGTTTTCATGGTCATGACCTGATTGTGGTCGATTTTCTCGTCGATCGATGGTCCACAGAAATTGCGGGCTACCAACGTGCTCACTCTTTATCGGACAACTATGTCCCTGCAATCTGAAAATTGCTCACCCAAACCTCCTTTAAGTTGTGGTCGTTGATCCACTGTCCCGACGAGATCAATGACGCTAGTAAATAGCAGGATGCGAACTAGCACATTCACAAATTTTTCCTCCTCTCCCCACAATGATTTCTCACCGTCAATTTTTCATTCTCAAATCGACATTTATCCGCGGGTCCTGCCTTCTTAGCACCCTATTCCAAATCTCACACTAATAGGCACTAGCTCCTTCCTCGCCTGTGACCTTGGGCTATGACCTAGGGCTTAAACTCCTGGCACTTCACAACTTCAACTTCAATCAAGACCATATCAACGATCCTCGTCCTCCTTCACAATCAACGATCGAGATCCACTTCGAGACTCTATGCTTTGGCAGTTCGACACTTTCAACCTCCACTTTCCCCCAGAGTATTTTGTACTGAAGTTTTGGATCAGGCACCATGCGTCCAGCTCAAATCAATGGATCTAGTCCATCTCGAGACTTCGACCTACGAAAGTTTCAAATTCCCCGCTTGCTTCCTCCCGGAATTCTTTCACCCGGAGTTCACGATCTATCGATGCACATACTCCCACATATCGACAACTACAACTGACTTCGGCTCTTCGGGCTTCGAGAGTTTCAAAATCCTATGCTTGCTTCTTCTCGAAGTACTTCCACACGAATTACATGATCTGTTGACACGTATCTCCTACAAACCGACGACCTGGATCTACTTTGGCTCTTTGGTGATTTCGTTTTCTCCTTGTCCACAAAACTTCTGAATTACTTTCACCCCAGAGTTGTGGATATTACACCACCTGTTCCTCTGGATGATGGACAGTCCCTGGCCTCTTCGGGACTTTGACGAATCCTCACTCCTATGAAAAGACTTAAGACTCATGCACTTTTCCCAAATCCAATGATATGGAACGATCCCACTCCCTCCTGGATAGATCTTAGCCGATGACTCGTGAAACCTTCAGAGAATCACTCCCTTTGAAGATTTATCTGCACTATCTCTCTTGAGATTTAATTTTCGAACCCTTTGACTCCTCATAGGGTTACTTCAACACTTATTTGAAATTCCAATATGTGCACTCCTTGCAACAGATTCTTATGCAAGACTTAACTTCTTGCAAGCGACTGTACACACCTTGAAGCAGTCTCTTTGCACTCTTTGCAATGGAAGTTTCACGCTATCTCTTTTGAGCTTTTGATTCAAAATAGACTCCACGAACGCACTCCTTGCAGACTGTATGCACACCTTGCATGAACTCAACAAAGAGAAAAAATTTGAAACTTATCCCAATAATTCACAATATCATATGCTCAATGACACAACTCATTCATTCATGAAAACATAAAATAACAGGGAAACTGTAAACAATAGCAACACCATGCATTGGCTCAATATCCCTATGTTATATTCCTTCAAATGTAAATGGTTGCAACCTAATAAAAACAACTTAAATTCAGTAACAAATATCTCCTACTCTGAAGCTAACCTTATTCAGGTATACAATGCATCTACTTATACAAGAGGTCCTCTCGGGTTTCCTCCAACTACCTACCTGATCGAAATTAAATTCTACAACTACTTAAGTCATATTTCATAAACGTCTGTGATAGACAATTTAAGGCGAATCTTCAGATCCACGCCAAAATCAAATATCTAAAGGACGATCTGATCTCTTCTGGATTTGACACGATCGTTCAAACACCTCCCATTAACTTCTCTGATTCATCTTTTACTCAGAAGTTCTCTAAGATATGCCATCTTTCAAAATTTTAAATTTTACTCAAAAGGCGTGCTAAGCGTTGTGTTGTCATCGCACGTGGCTTTGGCTGACGATGCTCTTGCATCACATACACATATTTCTAGTATTTGATTTTTTCATAGGCATTTTGAGCCCCTTTTGGTACTTTTCCTTTATGTTTTCTATCTTCATACCTAGCTTGAGTTGGTCTCCCTTGTTTTTATGTATTTCATTCAATAAACATAAGCACTCCTTCTGTACGCTTCTAATTTCTTCATTTGTAGACCTATCTTTTTATTTGACCATTCCCAGGAGGTAGCTCCCTTTTGGATTTATTCTACAATCTTCTCCAAGAGTTTATTACCTTGCTGCAAATTTTGAACCATGTATTCTAGCTTCTCATTGTAGATTCTTACCTCCAAGCGTCCTGCTTGCAATCTTGTCATCTCTAGTGCATGTGTGGTCTTGAGCTGCTCCATTTCCTCTAAATTCGTAATCTTGAGAGATTGTATATCTTCCTGATGTAATCTCCTATTTACAATAGCCCTTCTCTCAAACTCAACATCTAATTTATTTTTTTCGAGATATAATTCTTTCTATAGTTCTTCTTTATGCATTATTTTGGTTGTACTAGCCTCCTTTTTTAATTCATCGGAAAATTTGTCTTTGATGGTGTTCATAGCTTCTTCAATCTCAACTACCGTGGCTCTAGATATGTCCAATGATTCTCCTATCTCATATACCAACATGGAATTTTCACTTGCAAATGCATTTAGAGTTGATGTAGTCTGTATTTCATTCTCCATTGGTTCTAGGCTTTCCTTCCATGTTATGCTCCTCTTTAACTTGTCTCACGTCACTAGTGTACCAATCTTTCACTAGATATTTGAAGTCTATACTATCAACCCTAAACTTCTGCAGTAAGGATTCATTTAATGATATTGTAGGTTCATGGGTTTGATACCTTATTCTAATGTCTTTGGGATTCAAGGAAGTAATTGGGACTTTCGACTTATTGATGATGGTGGTCATCTCTTTTTGGAGGTGGGTAAATCACCACCACAAAACTTCGTTGTATGGTAATAGCATCAGGTGAGCTTCCACAGTGTGAATGTCACTTCTTCCAATATTTTGATATTCATATATATCTTCATCGTCATATGGATAATTGACGGGTTCCTAAAATGGCATAGTAGCAACACTCATCTATACTTTTTTTCTAAACATTTCATGTCTATCACTTTTAGTTTTGAGACTTCCATTATCTAGTTCTCCTCATTTGTCACCAAAGGTATGAGTCCTACCCCATACGCCATTATTATGTCATTTTTGCATAATTATTAGGAAGGAACGCATTACTATCAGTCATTAACATTGCAACACAGGAATCTAGTAGTTGCAACACTCCAGTAGTGGAAACACCTATCTGTTGCAACTCGAAGATGATATAGTTTCGAGCGTGAAAAAACATGTTGCGATTCTGGGTGAAAAACCCAATTGCTACAACTCAAGGTGCATCTGTGATTGTTGTAATTCCAGACAAAACAATTATAACCAAAAGCATGATTTTCATGCTGTGACTTCAGAAATAGCTCACAATCCCATCGATCAACGTTGTAGTTGGAAATTGGGAGCTGACAGTTGGGAACCAATCTCCATGAGAGAAAGAAACAAAAGACAAATATGTGACTAGAAGAATTGGTTACATATTGAATAAAGTATACATATGCAATTGAAAGAATCAATGTAACCAGATAATAGCCAGATTCTCACGGATTTCCATCCACTAATTATATAATTTTAGAACCATATTAACTTTGTATAAAATCCTCAGCTCCATAAGAGCTAGACGAGGAAATTATTTGGGCAATTACATTTTTCTATTGTAACTTTCAACTTACGATGATATAAATCCAGTTTCATCTTTCTACTTGCGTGTTGATGTATTGGTTGATCGTGTGATTCTGGTTACTTAATCCAGTAGCTCGCCTAAAGGGGTAGGCCCCCCTCCTTAGTCAGGTACTTCCTATAACAATAGTGTTAGAATTATCATTTTACTTCTATTCAATTATTTTATTGTGTAGCTTCTTTCAATTGTCATGATTCAAGGTCCATAAATTTATTCACATGTTGTGTATGTTTTTTGGTTTATGGTTTCTCTAGAATCATAGTGTGATTCTCGTATTTCCAAATTATCTTTCAGTCTGTTGTCATTTCCAGTATACATAACAATGTTACGATTTATGAGTGGCTTGGTTTTCTAAGTTTAGCATTTTACAACGTCACAATTGATCTGCTCTTTTCATAGCTACAATTCGTGTCTCTTCAATTTTCAGTTATAATAGAACTCAATTGCTATGATTCACATTGTTGTAACTAAGATATATTTCTTTTTGTGTTTCAACTCACATTTCTACAACTTCCCTTGCAATTGCATTTAGTGTGTTTCCTGTATGATTCGCTTTAGGTTTAGTCTCTACAATTTTGGATTGACATTATTGGATTAATATTGAATGAATGAACACTTAATTGTTGTGACAACACAAGGCCTTCATTATACTCAAGTAGGTCACCAATAGACCATAAGCTTCATTTCTATAGAGTGATTTTAATTCCTTCAATTTTGATTTCAAATTCCGCAAGAGTGATTTTAATTATTGAAAGTGTGATTTTAATTTCTGTGAGAGTGATTTTAATTCCTGCAAGTGTGATTTTAATTTTCGCAAGAGTGATTTCAATTCCTGCAAGAGTGATTTCGATTTCTGCAAGTGTGATCTTAATTTTCTGCAAGTGTGATTTCAATTCTCGCAAGTGTGATTTAATTTATCTAGAGAATCTTAGACCTTAGCATAGGTTGGTGGCTTAATTAAGTATTATGAGTCTTTGAATTGTGACATTAAAGTGCTACAACACCACAGTAAAAACACTACTCTTCTTGCATAGATTGTGCACGATAGTTTGTAAGTTCCATACAAATTCTGAATTGATAATTAAATGTGCAACTCTTCATTTTCTTACTAAGTTAATTATAAATTAATTGAAAGGTCCATCAATAATATTTCTTCTTGAAAACACGATAGAATTTATGGTATATTGGGGATTTTTCTCTCTCATCGCAGAAATTGGTGTTTGCAACTGTGATAGAGTACATGATGATGATAGGTGCAAGCCCAACAACTAATAGGTTCTTTGTTTCCCTGTTCTATGTGTGAGACATCTTATCGCGTGGGTATAATATCTCCTTGAGGCTTTAGAGGAATTTGAATTTATCCAACTACCATAGTATGAGCACTTACACTTTCACAGGTTTTTTAGAGGTAAAGGATATTTCGATTATGTCTTAACAAAAGTGTTATATTTTACATTTTACCTAAACCCTATGTAATAAATTCTTAGTGTGCTACAACATCGGCTTGGTCAAAATCATACAACCTCCATTAATTATTTGAAAAAATCTTTATGCTTGTTATTGTTGGTGTGTGGTCGGAGGCATGGGGTATATTGTGGAAACTTTCTCTGATCATGTCGTCATCGAGAGGATTGACAGGGAAAATTATTTTGAAACATGTAGAAGATTCATAGTATTTCGACGACAATATTTTTCTAGAATCTTGATTTATTCTTTGAGTGTTGTGTCGAAAATAAGGGGGGGGTCAGGTAATGCATTCAGTTAATAAAAACCTTATACGTTAATTTTCTATCAGGAGAATTTCTATGGATTATTCGGAGATGTCGAACTCTCCCGACGATGATTACTTTTAAAACATTCGTTTTCCCTTGAGAAACATGCTAAGGGAGGTAGGTAACCCTTTCGATTGATAAGGTCTTCAATTGTTCGTTTATTTCTATATCCCATGTTAACTACTATCTCACCAATGAATTTACTTTACTTGTTTGAATGAGTATGCATATGTTAAAAGGCCACATGGAGGATCAATTGGGATGAGGTAATATATCATATGAAGGAGATGAACAACATGTACCGACAAGGTGGCTTCCCGACGATACATCTTGGGTACTTTGTTGATCATGTAGATGAAAACCTTTCTTGGATTCTCCAATGACAAGGTGGTATGCTTAAGAAAAGGTGTGCTAAAGAAATAAGGCCTCATAACATGTATAATGTGTAGTAAATATTTGTGCTTAATTGAATTACAATGAAAAATTGTTGTAGAGGGCCGCCTTCCACGTCATACAGTGATTGGTTCTTAAAAGCTTGAAGGACTAATCTCCTTCTAACTTGTATGCACAAAAGATATGTCATGTTGTATTTTTGTGTACGCGATCATCATCGGAAGATTTATCGAGAGGGGGAATCAACAAATATGGATGAATTTCATGCTATCCACCTCGATGACAAAAATGGGAGGGGATTGAAAAGTGTGCATTGATTAAAATCATGTATAGAATACATGAGATATAGGGTGAGGGGTCCACCTATATATGCTTACAACAATTGTTTTACGAAGAATTTGAAGTCTAGTCTTTTCTTGACACGTGTGCACGAAATACATAATGATTGCAAAAGACATATGGACCTTGCGTCGAATGGGGTATTGTCGTCAAGAGAAGTGGTTGGGAAAATCATGCATGCTAAGTGTGTTTCCCCAATGATATCAACTCCTGATGATATCGTTGAGATAGTGTCATCACTGGAAAAAGAAGTTAGAAGATATAAATAGTGTGATTCCATAGATGAAGGTCTGATGATGCTTAAACAAGGATCATATAGGTCAGGAATTGAGCACATTCCTACAAATGGGACTCACAAGAAGAGGATTAATTTTTCGATTGGATATGGAGGGGAAGCAATGATCAATCTAATCTAAAGGACCGTTGTCTTGGTCACTATTTCCTTGGACAAACTTCAAATATTGTGTACAAAATGTAGTCTTATGAATGAATAGCTAGTTAGATTAGTAGTGATAAGTACCTTGCTAAAATTTTAGTACGTGGGTGGCCACTAAAACCCTCTAAGATAAATAATTTTAGTGGGTTGTTGTGAATGTCACAACACTATGCTCAAGGAAGGTTTGACTAACCTTTCCATTGTATACACCAATATGATAATACCAACATTGAGGAAGGATCAACCGAACCTCCTCCATGGTCATTATCCGTGAGAATTCTATGTTGGAGGAAGGGTTGGCCAAGAAATAGTGCAATCATTTTTCTGTTCACAAAGCCATTAGTACCAAACAAATTGATTAGGTTCTAAATACAAGGATGAAAGAGTTACCTTTTTTAAATTTAGCACTTGATGTACATCAAATAATCTCCATATAGAATATCCATGTTATAAGATCTTTTCCATCAAATTTACTCATATCAATCTTGGGAATGAAGTAGTTCCTTTGTGCTAAGTTGAACCCAAGATTATGCAAACCTTGGAGTGATGAATAATCATGATTATAGGATTCAATCTTTATGTTCTCCACATTTGTTAAAATATTCTCCATATGTGACTGGGGTTCAAAAATTTTGTTCTCCTTATTTTCATGATTTCCTTGTGTCCCAATATCACCTTTATGTATCCTCTCATATAGGATATGTAAGATCATGTTTGCCATGGAATTTAGTAAGTATTCCATCTTTTGATCCCTAGAATTTTGTATTTGTTCCATCTTTTGATCAATAGAATTTTGTAATTGTTCCATATTTTGATCCATTTCCCCTTTAATTAATTCTTGTAAACATGTGAAATCAACCCTTTTCAACATAGTATCACCCATTTCACTAAATTGGTTCCTCAATAGGGATACTTGGTGCCCTAAGTCTTCAATTTCAGGTGTCGTGTGTGAGTTCTCTGGAGGTTTAGCAGGAACATAAATTTCTTAAAAATCATTTTCCATATGATAAAATAATAATAATCATGTTTTCTCTCTTTATCACAATTTTTGAATCACCAAAAACAGATATTTCAATCAAAAGTTATTCTAATATCAAGTTAAAATACCTTCAAAAATCTTGGTTTGTAGATTGTCTTGTTGGCCAACCTTTCTCTTGAAGTATCTCTAAAATTTCATCCTCTCTGAGACTCAAATTTTGATATTATTAGAATGATATGTCTTCTATGCAATGTCATAGGTTTAACCAAATCCAATGTGCCAAGAGATTTAGTTATTACTACTTTCCTAAAACTTGTTGTTTTTGTCCCTTTCAAAAGAGTGAATTTGTACAACCTTCCACATGTCTAATTTTTCTAATCTACCTATAAAACTTTGAGATAAAACAATATGATCTATTTTCTTTCCAATGGAAATAATGGCACTCAATTTGGACTTTTCTGTATTTAGATATGATGAATAAGCATTCCTCCTTTTCCCCTTATGTTGTATGGGAAATATGGATATTGTAGAATGTTGCAATCTTCAAGGACTACTATCACACAATGTTTCAATGGTGATT
>SNQJ01S0008440.1:81034-102497 GCA_010110895.2 Picea sitchensis | reverse complement strand
ACAAATAATGGCCTAAAGCCGACATAATTAAAATAACATTACTAATCTAAATTACAACTAATGTCCTAAGCCAACATAAATAAAATAGCATTACTAATCTAATATGCCCCAATTAAGGGGTAATGAGCCAACATTAGGGCTTAACAGCAGAGAATATTGGATCAATCAAATATACTAACATATAAAAACCATGTTTTTTTATACCTTGAGCTTCTTTGGCTCTGTTAAAAATGTTGTAGGTTAGGATGGTTTCCCAGTTGAACAAATGTCTAGTCTTCACCACTGTATACTCCATCATAAACCATTCCATCCTAAATTGTGTGTTGGTTTATTCACCATATAGTATGCAGATCATTGTATTGAGCATCATCTATAGTATCTTCAAGTATTTCATCAAGATGTACCTTTCTCCCTCTTTAACTTGTTTCACCTCACTAGTGTACCAATATTTCACTAGATATTTGAAGTCTTTATTATCAACCCTAAACTTCTCCAGAAAGGATTCATTTAATGATATAGTAGGTTCATGGGTTTGATACCTTATTCTAATGTCTTTGGGATTCAAGGAAGTAATTGGGACTTTGCACTCATTTAAGATGGTGGTCATCTCTTTTTGGAGGTGGGTAAATCACCACCACAAAACTTCGTTGTAGGGGAAGAGCATAAGGTGATCTTCCACAGTGTGAATGTCGCTTCTTCCAATATTTTGATATTCATATATATCTTCATCGTCATATGGATAATTGACAGGTTCCTAAAATGGCATACTAGAAACACTCATCTATACTTTTTTTCTAAACATTTCATGTCTATCACTTTTCTTTTTGAGACTTCCATTATCTAGTTCACCTCATTTGTCACCAAAGGTATGAGTCCTACCCCATACACCATTATTATGTCATTTTTTCATAATTATTAGGAAGGAACGCATTACTATTAGTCAATAACATTGCAACACAAGAATCTAGTAGTTGTAACACTCCAAGTAGTGAAAACACCTATCTGTTGCAACTCGAAGATGGTATAGTTTTGAGCGTGAAGAAACATGTTCTGATTCTAGGTGAAAAACCCAACTGCTACAACTCAAGGTGCATCTGCAATTGTTGCAATTCCAGACAAAAAAATTATAACTGGAAGCATGATTTTCATGCTACGACTTCAGAAATAGCTCACAATCCCATCGGTCAACATTGTATTTGGAAATTGGGAGTTGATAGTTGGGAACCAATCTCCATGAGAGAAAGCGACAAAAGACAAATATGTGACTACAAGAATTGGTTACCTATCGAGTAAGCATACATATGCAATTGAAAGAATCGATGTAACCAGATGAATAGACAGATTCTCATGGATTTCCATCCACTGATTATATAATTTTAGAACCATATTCACTTTGTATAAAATCCTCAGCTCCATAAGAGCTAGAGGAGGAATTATTTGGGCAATTACATTTTTCTATTGTAACTTTCAACTTACGACGATATAAATCTAGTTTCATCTTTCTACTTGCATGTTGATGTATTGGTTGATCGTCTGATTCTGGTTACTTAATCCAGTAGCTCACTTAAGGGGGTAGGGCCCCCTCCTTAGTCAGGTACTTCCTGTAACAATAGTGTTAGAATTATCTTTTTACCTATGTTCAATTATTTTATTGTGTAGCTTCTTTCAATTATTATGATTCAAGATCCGTAAATTTATTCACATGTTGTCTATGTTTTGTTGGCACAGGGGCAGACCCAGGGTTCAATGCTACCAAAAAAACCCTAACTACCGGCCCTTTCGGAAACACCTGCGAAGCAGATGAAGTCTCACCTGAGGTAGAGGCAGGGGTGGTTGTAGGACTCAGATGTCTACAAACTTATATAGGACACAGATCTGTGATTCTAATGATTAACAGAGTGCTTAGCAATTAACCTTCATCAATATTCAGCTCTTAGTAACAACGCAAATGTACCCTAATTACAGAGTATCACAGTATGCAACCAGATCCATCATCTAATAACACTTAACATAAAAGAAAAATTTAGATCTATCAGATTCAATCACTAATCACATCCATATAGGTCAGATCTAGCATTCATTCAGATGATTAGGGACAAAGCAACATCAGATCTATCTAACATGCCTCATGATGCTAACGCGCCACCCAGGACACATCCATTCCCACCAGGACCTTCTTTTCCTTTTAGCCCGAAGAGCTGAAACACTCTTCAGATCCCTTATCGGGACTTTTCTACACCCACAGAACTCACCTTATAATCTCCCTTCGCCCTAAAGGGAAATCAAGCCTCGCGTGATCACGAGTCCTGCACTCGCGAGGTTGGGTCTTACAAATCCCCGAAACCCGATGAATATTCCTCGAATGCTTACCTTGCTCCTATCGAGAATTTCCCTGTCGGGGAATCGGCCTTTGTGCTGTTGTGATCCACTGCTCCCAGGGATCCTCGATTCCCGATTTGCGATGCCACTTGGCGTTGACTTCAGCGGGGGCTTGACCCATCGAAAATTGTCCTTTGCTCTGCGCCTATGGCCCACACCCCTGTGGAGATCGGGAAATATCACGATTCCACTATGCTCGAGTCTCTCGTCTCCGGAAAACCCGATTCTCCGATTCCCGACTCTTCAGGATATCTCGACACACATCCTTACTGATGGACGGTTCTAAACACCCCGTCGGGATATCGCAAATCACGATTCCAACCTACAATGATTTCACACTTCTGAAATCCCCGATGGACTAAATCTCGATTCTTGTTCTGATGCCTGACGCGTGTCCTACTGGGATCAACGACTAGGATTCCTTCTCGGGTTTTCGAGACTCACAAGGCCTCGGATTCTTATCCTATGAAAACCTGATGACTCTAAAATCCTGATGACTCCTCCTCAGCACACTAGAGCTTAACCCCAATGCAACTTTCTCGTTATCTAACGGCTGACGGAATTTACCCGATTTGTTCCTCAAGATCTCAACCGTCCCTTCACCCTTCTTGATGATTTCTTGAGAATGGCTAAGTATCCCTTCTCAGAACTTTCTCTCCAACGCCTACGCTTGTAACTCTTGCTTGAACCTTCTACGGCACGAATATCCCGTGCACTCCTTTAACAATATCACAAAGGTGATATACCTCCTGAGCTCTTCCACTCTGATTCTTTCAGAGGAACTTACGCGCAATCCTTGCGCTCAACATTCAACAACTCCTCGAGTGTTGAATCCTTCTGACTTTGCGCACTTCCTACAGCAACAGTATTCAATTTCCTTGCTCAGATTAACAAATGAGACTCCTTCTTTCTGCCTGCGCACTCACCTTGCACGGCTCAATAACCCAAAACAACTTCTGGGCGAACGAGAATAAAAGTTCAACTACTGAGCCTTCATCAACGCACTTTATGCAGATGAATTCAACTGCACACCTTGCAGGAATCTCCTAGCTCAGATAGAGAAACAATTGAAACTCATTTTGTCTCCCTCTCAAACTTCAATTGAAACATGAAATCACAGGCACAGCATATGCAAAACAAATGCACAACAGAAACAAACATTCATGAGCATAATACACAGAGAAAACAACACAAAACCATGTGCGTGAATCAAAGCTTTCTTCTATTAATTCAACTGCATATACATGGGTGTTCTCCAATACAATATTCTCTTCTCTCTCCTCTGAATGCTGGCTAATGTTACAATGATACAATGAGGGTGTCTATATCCATTTTCCCTCTCAGACTCTAAAACTGTCTAATCTAGAAATAAATCCTACCTACCTGCATTAACTAGATTAAATGCCTCCTTATCTACTTCAGACAAGAGCGTATGGCTCGAGGTATGATACAATATACAAAAGGTACTCCTTCATAAATGGTTCATTAAAGGTTTGGCGCTTCAATTTCAAAAAGTTTTCAAAGAAATATGTTGTGTGCTTAAAAACACATGCGTTGACTCCACACTCGCTTGGGTAACTGTGATGCTCCTGCATCATACTCCTCGGCTTGAAAACTTTCATGGGCTCCTGTCCATGAGCTCCTGCATGGTCTTTCCATGATTTTGAATCTCTGCTTCGCTTTCCCAGTTGGCATCTTCCACTGGATGGTTTTTCCATTTCACCAAATACTTGAAGTATTGCTTCCATCTGGTTCTTTTGCTGACTCTCTTGTCAAGTATATACTCCATCTGTGGCTTCTCTTGAATCGGCATCTACTTCTGCCACTGGATTTCTGGTTGCTCATCAATTCCAGCTCCTGCTTCTTCAGCCCTATATGGATATAATTCCGAGACATTGAATGTCAAAGATATTCCAATGTCATCCGGTAGTTCGATCTCATATGCGTTTTCGCCCAATTTCTTCGGGACTCTGCATGGCCCAATTTTCTTCATCTTCATCTTGTTGTATGTTTCCCTTGGGAACCTTTCCTTCCTCAGATGTGCCAGAACTAGATCACCAACTTCAAATTGAAGTCGTCTTTGATGCTGATCCGCTCTGTGTTTTTACTCCTGATTTGAATCAACCAGTCGCTGCTTCACCTTACCGTGAAGTTCCTTCATTGCCTCTGCGAATTATTCAGCACTTGCGCTGCTAGTAGCAGTCTATTCTGAATCCCGTAGTTTAGATACTTCTCTCGGCTGCCTGCCATATAAAATTTCAAATGGACTTTTACCTATGCTCTTGTTCACTAAATCGTTGTACGCAAACTCTGCCTGGGGTAATATGCTATCCCAACTGTTGTGGTGCTCTGTCACCAGGCTTCTCAACAAGTCTCCCAGACTTCTGTTGACCACTTCCGTTTGTCCATCTGTCTGTGGATGGTAAGCTGAACTAAATGCCAAATTAGTTCCTAGCTTCTTCCATAACGTCCTCCAAAAATGCCCTATGAATTTGGTATCCCTGTACGATACTATACTTCTTGGCAATCCATGGAGTCTAACAATCTCTTTGAAAAACAAATTTGTGATGTGCGTCGCATCGCTGGTCTTCTGGCATGGAATGAAGTGTGCCATATTTGAAAACCTGTCCACTACTACAAAGACGGAATCAACCCCTCTATGCGTCCTCTGCAGTCCTAATACAAATTCCATGCTTATCACCTCCCATGGCCTCCCCGGTATGGGAAATGGTTGATACAACCCTGCATTCTGCTTCCTCCCCTTCGAATACTGACAAATTCGACACCTGTCAACAAACCTCTTGATATCTTCTTGCATGCCTGGCCAAAAATATGATTCGCTCAGCTTCGCGAATGTTTTGTCGTGGCCAAAATGCCCTGCCAAGCCTCCACTATGCTTTTCTTTCATCAAGTTCTCCCTCATGGAGCAATTCGGAATGCACAGTTGATTGCCTCTGAACAACAACCTCTCCTGGATCATATATTCTATCCAAGAACTCCGATCTCTAAGAACTGGATTCTCAGTTGCTTCATACGCTTCTCCGAAATCTGCATCACCTGCATACATATCCTTAAGATTTTCAAAACCCAAGGTTTTGACTCGGAACTCCTGCAACAACAAACATTTCCTGCTCAAAGCATCAGCCACTTTGTCAGCAGTCCCTGAAATGTGTTTAATTACAAATGTAAAATTATGCATATACTCTACCCATTTTGCATGTTTCTGATTCAGTTTCTCTTGCTGAGTCACAAACTGTAATGCATGATTATCACTATACAGAACAAATTCCTTTGGGATCAAGTAATGCCTCCACTTGTTTAACGCCTGTATGATAGCGTAAAATTCTTTATCATACGTTGAGTACTTCACCTTTGCCTCATCGAGCTTCTCGCTGAAATATGCAATTGGTCTGTCTTCCTGACTTAAGACCGCTCCTATGGCGAATCCACTTGCATCACACTTCACCTGAAATGTCTTCTTGAAATCAGGCAACACCATCACTGGGCATTCTGTGATCTTCCGCTTCAACAGATTGAAGCTTTTCTCAGCCTCTGTTGTCCAATGAAAAGACTTATGCCGCTTATTTACTGTATCCATCATCACTGCGCTAATTCCACTGAAATTCCTAATGAACTTTCGGTAGAAACTAGCCAAACCATGGAAACTCCTCACCTCAAAAAAACTTATGGGTGATGGCCAATTTTTAATCACTTCCACCTTACTTGGATCCATTTTTAATTCATTCGCCGAAATGACGAACCCCAAGTAAATGAGCTATGTTTTCATGAATGAAGATTTCTTCATATTAATCAAAAGCTTCTCCTGCTGTAGCTTCCTCATCACAATGGTCAAATGTTTCAAATGTTTAGCCTTCGTCTTACTGAAGATCAGTATATCGTCAAGATATACGACAACAAATTTTTCGATGAATTCCCTCAAGACTTCATTCATCAGCCTCATGAATGTGCTCGACGCATTTTTCAAACCAAACGGCATGACCAGCCATTCGTACAATCCTTCATTGCTCTTGAATGTTCTCTTCCATTCATCACCTTCCCTCATGCGAATCTAGTGATATCCGCTCTTCAAATCAATCTTTGAAAATAAATTTTCCCCACTCAGGCAATCCATCAGATCATCCATTCTCGGCAGTGGAAATATGTACCTGATGGTTATCTTATTTATCGCCCTTGAGTCGATACACATTCTCCAACCTCCATCCTTCTTCGGACTTAACACTATTGGAACGGCACACGGACTCAGGTTTTCTCTGACTAATCCTTTGTCCAATAAATCCTGGACCTGATTCTTTACCTCCTCATTTTCTTGCGGCGTCACTCTGTACGCAGCTTTATTTGGCAAACTCGCTCCTGGTATGAGGTCTATGTGGTGACTCACACTTCTCATCGGTGGCAATGAATGAGGTAACTCATCCACAATGATGTTGGCGAACTCTTCCAGCAGTTCCTGAATCTCATCTGGTAAGTCGTCCACTCTTGTGCTAGTCAGAACAATTCTTGGCTTTCTGACAACAAAGAATTGTGGATCTTCTTTCTTCTCCATCTCTGTGAGAAGCTCTTTCCCACTCATGAGAAGTATTTTGTTGCTTACTTCCGGCTTCACCTCTTTATCCTTTATCGGAAGCAACGTATGTGACCTCCCATCCTTCTCCAGAGTATATGTGTTCATCCTCCCATCATGAACCACATTTCTGTCATATTTCCATGGTCTACCCAGCAATAAATGACATACATCCATGGGAATAACATCACACAGAATCTTATCCTTATATTCTCCCATCTTGAATTCAACTAAACATTGTTTAGTGACACTCACCTGATGTCCCTTCTGCAGCCATGATACTTTGTATGGACTCAGGTGATCAGTTGTCTCTAGCTCCAGCTTTTCCACCATCCCGGTTGAAACGAGATTATCAGTGCTACCACTATCCACAATAACCTTGCACTTTCTGTCCTTGGTCTTGCACATGGTTCTAAAAAGTCTGGTCCTCTGAGCTATGTCCTCCACCTCCTTCTCGGGTGTTAAGAGAACTTTGTGCACAGTCAGTGACCTTCCACTTCCTGCGTCTTCATTCTCAACATCGTGCCTCTATGCTTCAGTGATGTCAGCTTCTCCAATGTCCTTCTTTTTCTCTGGACACTCAAATGACTTGTGCCCAATTTTCCCACATGTGAAACATGTGATTACTCCACCTCGGCCTCTTCCTCTACCTCGAGTACGAGGAAAATTGTTTGCATCAGCATAACCTCCACCCTGCTCTGTATGTTGCACCCTCTGTTCAGCATGTGGTCCTCGCTGTGAGGTTCCACCTCTCTCAACCTTACCCTGCGGTTTCTTCCATTCCTCTTTGGGCTTATGATATTTCTCCTGGGCAACTGTCTTACCTCTCGGCTGACTCATGCCTCGCCCTCGCTGACCTTGCTTATGGCTCAGCTTCTCTTCGACTTTTAGAGCCATCTGATAAGCATCCTCAACTGTTCATATGGTTTCCATACTTAATTCATCTTGAATTTCATACCTCGGGCCATTCATATACCTGGCAACTTTTTCATCATCGCTCTCCCGGTGACCTGCTCTGATATTGAGCTTGTAGAACTCTTCAGTATACTCCTTTACTGTCATCAACTTATGTCTCAGGTTCTGCATCCTCCTGAACAGTGTGATCTGATAGTCCCTTGGGATGAATTTTGCTTTCATCTTCACAATCATTCGATCCCAGCTTTTGATCTTTTGTTTTCCTTTGGAACGTCTATCTGCCTGAAGCTCGTCCCACCATAATGTTGCATGCCCCTTTAATTTCTTGACAGCATGCCTGACCTTTTTATCTTCTTCGATATCCTCATAATTGAAGTAGGTGTCAAGATCTCTAATCCAATCCAGAATCTCTTCTGCATCCAGATTTCCTTCGTAGACTGGAATGTCCATTTTTGTCTTAGAACTCATTCAGTGATAGATTTAATCAATCGCTCGTTGGCTGCATCTTCTGCTGGGATTCCTCCTTCTTCACATACAGCATCACCTTCATCCTTGGAGTCACTTAGATCCCCAGCATTGGTTGTGCGTCTCTACACTGCTTCCATATCTTCCATTCTGGCACGAAGATTTTGTATTTCCCTCTCCATCTCTACATTTTGTCCTTGGCTACTTCTTTCTCTGGACATTTCTCTTTCCCTAGACAGTTCCCTTTCCCCCTCTAGATTGGGTGATTGTCTACCTCTTCTCGGTGGCATGGTGAAATTTTATCTTCTCCTCTGTTACAGAAAACAGAGAGATTTTCTCACTCTGATACCACTTGATGCTGACGCGCCACCCAGGACACGTCCGTTCCCACCAGGACCTTCTTTTCCTTTTAGCCCGAAGAGCTGAAACACTCTTCAGATCCCTTATCGGGACTTTTCTACACCCACATAACTCACCTTATAATCTCCCTTCGCCCTAAAGGGAAATCAAGCGTCGCGTGATCGCGAGTCCTGCACTCGCGAGGTCGGGTCTTACAAATCCCTGAAACTCGATGAATATTCCTCGAATGCTTACCTTGCTCCTATCGGGAATTTCCCCGTCGGGGAATCGGCCTTTGTGTTGTTGTGATCTACTACTCCCACGGATCCCCGATTCCTGATTTGTGATGCCACTTGGCATTGACTTCAGCGGGGGCTTGACCCGTCGACACTTGTCCTTTACTCTGCGCCTATGGCCCACACCCCTATGGTGATCAGGAAATATCGCGATTCCACTATGCTCGAGTCTCTCGTCTTCGGAAAACCTGATTCTTCGATTCCCGACTCTTCAGGATCTGTCGCCACACGCCCTTACTGATGGACGGTTCTAAACGCCCCGTCGTGATATCACAAATCGCAATTCCAACCTACAACGATTTCACACTTCTGAAATCCCCGATGGACTAAATCTCGATTCTTGTTCTGATGCCTGACGCGTGTCCTACCGGGATCAACGGCTAGGATTCCTTCTCGGGTTTTCGAGACTCACAAGGCCTCAGATTCTTATCCTATGAAAACCTGATGACTCTAAAATCCCGATGACTCCTCCTTGACACACTAGAGCTTAACCCCAGTGCAACTTTCCCGTGATCTAACGGCTGACGGAATTTACCTGATCTGTTCCTCAAGATCTCAACCGTCCCTTCACCCTTCTAGATGATTTCTTGAGAATGGCTAAGTATCCCTTCTCAGAACTTTCTCTCCAACGCCTGTGCTTGTAACTCTTGCTTGAACCTTCTACGACACAAATCTCCCATGCACTCCTTTAACAATATCACGAAGGTGATATACCTCCTGAGCTATTCCACTCTGATTCTTTCAGAGGAACTTACACGCAATCCTTGCGCTCAACATTCAACAACTCCTCGAGTGTTGAATCCTTCTAACTCTGTGCACTTCCTACAGGATAGTCTTCAATTTCCTTGCTCAGATTAACAACTGAGACTCCTTCTTTCTACCTGCGCACTCACCTTGCACGGCTCAATAACCCAAAACAACTTCTGGGCGAACGAGAATAAAAGTTCAACTACTGAGCCTTCATCAACGCACTCTATGTGGATGAATTCAACTGCACACCTTGCAGGAATCTCTTGGCTCAGATAGAGAAACAATTGAAACTCATTCTGTCTCCCTCTCAGACTTCAATTGAAACATGAAATCACAGGCACAACATATGCAAAACAAATGCACAACAGAAACAAACATTCATGAGCATAATACACAGAGAAAACAACACAAAACCATGCACGTGAATCAAATCTTTCTTCTATTAATTCAACTGCATATACATGGGTGTTCTCCATACAATATTCTCTGCTCTCTCCTCTAAATGCTGGCTAATGTTACAATGATACAATGAGGGTGTCTATATCCATTTTCCCTCTCAGACTCTAAAACTGTCTAATCTAGAAATAAATCCTACCTACCTGCATTAACTAGATTAAATGCCTCCTTATCTACTTCAGACAAGAGCGTATGGCTCGAGGTATGATACAATATACAAAAGGCGCTCCTTCATAAAGGGTTCCTTAAAGGTTTGGCACTTCAATTTCAAAAAAAATTCAAAGAAATATGTCGTGTGCTTAAAAACACATGCGTTGATTCCACACTCGCTTGGGTAACTGTGATGCTCCTACATCACCTCACATAGAAACACATCGATGCATCGCACAAAGAAGAGAAACACAACATGTACGTGGTTCACCCCCACCCTGGGGCTACGTCCACCAACTCTTCTTCTTTATTAATGTCTTCAATCGGTTACATCACACAGTCATCAAAAACCCTTTTGTGCATAGGACAGAAGATCTACGTAGCTCACTAGATCCTTCTTCCTTGCGGCGTAGCACAAAGCCTTCTATAATCTCTATAATAACTTTCACTTAGCTCTGTAACCCTTCTAGAGTCATTCACATAGCACTACTAGCACTTAGATTACAACACATAGATAGGCTACCATCCCTTACTTACTTTGCCTAGACATCTATTTATACATACAAAAGTGGGCCTAAGCATGAGTGAATCCATGGGCCGACATCCCTTTCCCATTACATTGTCCCAAAACCCAAAAAGGGGCCCAAAAGTGGGACAAGATCCTATGATCTCTGCTTCATCTGGTGCTCCATCTTCGACATGCTGTCGAAGTCCCAAAAATGGTAAAATATGACCAACTGTTCCTCAAAACTTGGTCAAGGGCCAACAGGCCCCCAATACTCACCTGTGACTCGTCCCGAGTCACTCTGGTCTGAGAAATTCTGCTTCAAACACCTCAATATTGGCTCGAGCTACTTCGATCTGTTGCAGTGCTACTTCTTCTTGCTCAGTGAATTTCTGAATAAGTGCATCATTGATTGGTCCTTCGAGGCATTGTTCTATTTTACTCACAACCTGTTCAATTTCTACTCCTTGGCTTTCAAGTTCATTGAATAGTTGGCATGCATGTTCTTGCACTGGTTGAAGTCATTGAGAGACTTCCATTACTTTACTCTGGAGTGTGTGTACATGTTGTTGGGTCATGCGTTGCTCTGGAAACCTCTTCATTCTCTCAACTAGTGACAAGGCCTTTAGTTGTGCTTGTAACATGTCTGCCTGTTGTTGTGCATGTTGGAGTTGCGACTCTAACGCCTATAATTCTGGACTTTCCATGAGGCTTTCATACATATGGGTGCTTCTAGAGCTCAGTTTCTTGTATTCCAAAGAAAATTATTTTATTCGGTCAACTACGCTTCGAGCAATGGCCTCTCTTATGTCTCTTATTTCTTGAGGTGTCTCAGGCACAATGCGAAGTTCCAGGTTTGCGATGCGATGTTGAAGTTGTTGGATCACTCCTTCTAGTTGTGCCACCTATTGTGGAAATCATTATTCTATTTGGACTTCAAGGAGTGTCACAGAGTGAAGTTCTCTATGAACCTGTTCCTGTATTTCGAGTTTCTCTGGGAGCAACTATTCCCTGTCTTGTTGTAGCGCTTCTTTCTCTTTCTCCCATTTTTCTTGAAGAGCTAGTTTTTCATGTTCTACATTACTACGTTGTTCTAGCATATATTTATCTGTCTGTGCCAAATCTTGGGCAGTTTTTACTATCTCTTCCTAAGCTCGTTGAAGGCGAGCTTCAACTTTATTGGAAATCTGGTGCAGTTGGGCTGACTCATCTCCTGGTTCTTTTGTTCCACTTGTTGAGGGTGCAATAGAAACTACATGGTTGGATTGTAGTGCCTATTGTACTTCTCGAAGTTCTCCCTTTATTCGGCTGAATACCTCCTCCTTCTTCGCTTCTTTCTTTTCTGCGATCTCCAATGAAGCATCATTCAACGTAGCGACTAAGAAGTCGAAATCATCTGGGGTGAGGGTAGTCTTAAACGTAGCCCTGGTGGCTCTAGATTTCTTTCGGGATGAAGGCTTTGGTGGGGTAACCTTCCTTTTCTTTCTTGTATCCTCTTCATCTCTAGGTGGAGTAACTTCACCTTTGTTTTGCTCAACTTTCGTGCCACCTAGTTCTCCACCATCATATCCCTACTCAAGTGAGGTCGAGGATGTCACCACCGATTTTCTATCGACATCGTGCACTTCGTCATTTTTCTTCATTTTACTTGGTCCTGGTGTGTTCGGCATAGTGTCAAGGCTATCCACATCGGACATCTCTGTGTGGTCCACTGGAACAAGGAGGTCTGCTGACCATTCCTTGGTAATCTCCTCCAAGTCATATTCTGTCAATTTGTAATATGACTGGAGCTGTTGTTTATGCTCATCAACGCACGTTGTAATGTAGGTGAAGTGGTGATCCATGTTGAAATTCATCAAGGGTTTAAACCTATAAAGTGTGTTCAGGGTGATGCGTGGTGTAGACTGGATTTCAATCTTTAACTAGTTGTAGTAGGCATGGAAGATGACATTGCACTACCATTGTTTTCTCATGTCACTGGAATACCACAGCGTACAAAACTTCACGGCCAGTGGTTCGAAAGGTTCTATATCTGGGAAAGTGGTGCCTTCTAGTATCTCCCAGGAAATGAAAGTGATCAATATAAGAATCCAACTAAAATGGAATTCATACCCTTGGTCTTGCGCTTCTCTGCAATCAATCTCTAGTTGGTTGACAAGGTATTGTGCCCAGTTCATATGTAATCCTTCTGTGCACTTCCCTGCGAGGTCGACCACAAATCCGATCACTTGAGTTCGTCTATTCTTACAAACTAACTTTCCCACGATCAGCTGATGGACAAGGCGCATTGTTCCACTCTAGATAGAGGCTACCTTGTAGCCCTGCATGCCCTTCTCGACATTGCCATAGGTTTCCTTAATTTTCTGCGCTAATGCTCGATCAGAGATCTTGCCAGGGTAGAACTCCTGTGGGTCAGGGCCTTGCATGCTAATCCCTGTGATCTAATTGATCAAGGTTAGATCCACAGTGATGCGTCAGTTTAGCCATAGGTGTCCTCCGTGATAGCAAGATAGAAGCAACTTTACGCACGCATTCACCTCCTGGTGTCTACCAAAGTGTAGGATCTTCATAACATTCAACAATGTAGACTGCGCGAGGTTCTAGGTCCAATACTGTGGGATGATCTTCAAGTTCTTTCCCTTCGTCTTCGTTAGATACTTGTGCGGGGTAAACATATTTTAGAATTTCCTATCTTCGAGGTTGAAGTCGCTAAACTTCAACGTTGTGAGCTTGTCTTGATCGGCTCGAACTGTGTGCACTCCTTTCTAAAGGTATGCGGTGATCAAAGTATACCCGAAGTTTCTGGGTACATTGTCACAGTTAATCCCACCACTCAAAGGTGGTATGTAAGTTGGTAGAATGCGTGGAATAAGCTTTTTGTTCGCAATGTCGTCTCTATGCTTTGTTCTTGTCTCTGTCGTGGTTCGGGAAGGTCCTGCTCTGCGAGAAGTTGAGGGAGAAGCTTGGATTCCTCCTGTTGATGATTCTTGCACATCTGCATACACCCTTCTTTTTGAAATGACTCTCTCAGCCATTAATTCAATCAGAACGTCTTCGACTGCTTTCTCTACTTCATTGAGCTCGTCCGACATACAAGCTCAGGGTCGATTAGATCGGATGTGAACTGGATTCAAAAACTACAGTGGAGGGTACGAGAACAAGACGATGATCACAGTGAAAAATAATCTCAGGTTGTGGACTCAAGTTCTTAGTTAGCAAAAGGTATTCTCAGGGCGTGGTGCGGTGAACTAAGTAAGAAAGTTAGCAATGGTCTGCTTGCAGCAGGTATGAGGCGTCATTAATTCATATTCTATCCATTTATGGTGCGTTCTGATGGTCTAGTGGTGAATCATCAATGCTTTTCGACCTGTTCGAAGCGGCAGTCGAATGGTTATATCAGCTTCCAATGGCTATATTACTTCACCTCGGCTAAGTGACCTATGTCATTGGTCTGATATCTCGGCAAAGTTCAATTTCTGCGAGTTTCCCATTCTGCGAGGTCCCCTCTGAAATATTTTGTAATCTGTCGATCTTATCTCTCTTTTTACTTAGTTTCCTATCCTTTTTTCCAGTGAGCTTCATCTCGGGGATTCTCTTTCCATTTTGATTCTTATTTTCCTTGAACATAGGTACTTCGCGTTGTTGAGATTCGCTCCTAAGACCCAAGGGTAATAATTCTTCTTTTTCTGGAACATCTTCTTTGGGCTTCTGTGAGCCTTCTAACATTCTTTTAGCCTCAACATCTAGGCCTCTAATGATAAGTGGCTTTGATCTGTTCTCCTCTTCTTCAATCAACTGCGTAATCCTTTTGGTCATGAAATCTGTTAACTCTTGTCTCTGTTGTTCTAAAACTTTTTCTTCTTCTTCCTTTATGGCTTTATCTCTCTTAATCCAAGGTTTTCCAAGTAACATAGTAAACAAGGCATTGTCCTCAATAAACTTAATAATCTCAAAATCTTCTTCAGTCGAAGTTCCATTGACTGTTATAGGTATCTGAGCGAGTTTTCCACATAACATTATTAGTTTTCCTCTGAATAGTCCTATTCCTCCCAGTGAAGGAATCATGGCGGGTTTCCCTATAACTTCCCAAGTTCTTTCTGGCATGATGTTCACTTATGTTTCTTCGTCAAGAATACAGTCAATGTCAAAGTCCCCTAGTCTTGCTTCAACTTGTTCCTTTTCTTTGAAGATCTCGGGTAATCGAACATCTTTATGTTCTTTCAGGGTTTCTTTCATCTGTATCAATACTTTCTCTAATTCTTTCTGAGATTCGGTTATTTCTAGAGTTGTCTTAGTGTTTTCTTCATTCATATTCATTCTTCAAAGCTTAGCAATCATTCTAGGGAAATCCAACACTTCATGGTCCAAATCTTTGCAACAGAGACAACTAGGTTTTCCACTCGGGCATTCCTTAGCTACATGGCCTAGTTTTCTGCAACTGTAACATAGGGTTAATCCTCTCTTTCTTGTGAATGATCCCTAGCCTCTTCTGTACTGCGCACTAGAATCATGGTAGCTGGCCTGCAAAAAAATCTTTCTAGGATCTCGCATCCATTGGTTAGTCCAAACATTCTTTCTATACATAGGTATAACATATTTATCATTATTCTTACTAGATCTATCCATATCAAACCTTCTTTCATCTAAAAATGCTCTAGTTTTCAAGCTAGGACAAACTCTATCAAGCATACTTAGATCCATATTTTAGAAACAAAAAAAAAATCACCTATCTTACTTTTACAGAGAATAAAGCTTCCAGATATAAAAAATTTATCTTTTCTTACCTCTATCAGAGCACAAAGATTACAGATCTTACCTCTTTCTGTAGATCTGGCCTCTTTTCTTCGGAAACTTTCACTTTAACCTTTCTTAGAGCACAAAGCATTCAGATCTGACTTTTTTTCTTCAGATCTGTCCTTCCTTATTTAGCACAGAGCTTATCAGATCAAGTGGATTATTGTGCGCTAGGGCACAGGTCCATGCATAGAGCTTCCAAGTTTCAAGACGAATCTTTGCACCGAGCTTCTTCTTTCTCAGTTCCCAACAATCACAGTTTCAGGTCCCAAAAATGGAACCATTTTTTGGCACAGGGGCAGACCTAGGGTTCAATGCTACAACAACCCACCAACAAAACCCTAACTACCAACCCTTTCGGCAACACCTGCGAAGCAGATGAAGTCTCACCTGAGGTAGAGGCAGGGGTGGTTGCAGAACTCAGATGTCTGCAACCTTAGCTAGGACACAGATCTGTGATTCTAATGCTTAACAGAGTGCTTAGAAATTAAACTTCACCAATATTCAGTTCTTAGTAACAATGCAAATGTACCCTAATTACAGAGTATCACAGTATGCGACCAGATCCATCATCTAATAACACTTAAAATAACATGAACATATTAGATCTAGCAGATTCAAGCACTAAGCACATCCATATAGGTTAGATCTAGCATTCATTCACATGATTAGGCACAAAGAAACATCAGATCTATCAAACATGCATCACATAGAAACACATCAATGCATCACACAAAGTAGAGCAACACAACATGTACTTGGTTCACCCCCACCCTAGGGCTACATCCACCAAATCTTCTTCTTTATTAATGTCTTCAATCGGTTAAAACACACAGTCATCAAAAACCCTTTTGCGCACAGGACAAAAGATATGCGCATTTCGCTAGATCCTTCTTCCTTGCGTTGTTGCACAAAGCCTTCTATAATCTCTACAATAACTTGCACTTAGCTCTGTAACCCTTCTACAGTCATGCACAGAGCACTACTAGCACTTAGCTTACAACACATAGATAGGCTACCATCCCTTACTTACTTCACCTAGACATCTATTTATACATACAAAAGTGGGCCTAAGCGTGGGTGAACCCACGAGCTGACATCCCTTTCCCATTACATTGTCCCAAAACCCAAAAAGGGGCCCTAAAGTGGGCCGAGATCCCATGATCTCCGCTTTGTCTAATGCTACATCTTCGACAGGCTGTCGAAGTCCCAAAAATGGTCAAATATGACCAAGTGTTCCTCAAAACTTGGTCAAGGGCCAACATGTTTTTTGGTTTGCGGTTTCTCTTGAATCATAGTGTGATTCTCGTATTTCCAAATTATCTTTTAGTTTGTTGTCATTTCCAGTATACATAATAGTGTTATGATTTATGAGTGGCTTGGTTTTCTAATTTTAGCATTTTACAACGTCACAATTGATCTGCTCTTTTCATAGCTACAATTTGTGTCTCTTCAAGTTTTGATTATAATATAACTCAATTGTTGCGATTCACATTGTTGTAACTCAATTATATTTCTTTTTGTGTTTCAACTCACGTTGCTACAACTTCCCTTGCAATTGCATTTAGTGTGTTTCTTGTATGATTCTCTTTAGGTTTAGTCTCTACAATTTTGGATTGACATTATTGGACTAATATTGAATGAATGAACACTTAATTGTTTTGACAACACAAGGCCTTCATTATAATCAAGCAGGTCACCAATAGACCATAAGCTTCATTTCTACAGCGTGATTTTAATTCCTGCAATTTTGATTTCAATTTCCGCAAGAGTGATTTTAATTATTGAAAGTGTGATTTTAATTTCTACGAGAGTGATTTTAATTCCTGCAAGTGTGATTTTAATTTTCTCAAGAGTGATTTCAATTCCTGCAAGAGTGATTTTGATTTCCGCAAGTGTGATCTTAATTTCCTGCAAGTGTGATTTCAATTCTCGCAAGTGTGATTTAATTTATCTAGAGAAGCTTAGACCTTAGCATAGGTTGGTGACTTAATTAAGTATTATGAGTCTTTGAATTGTGACATTAAAGTGCTACAACACCACAGTCAAAACACTTCTCTTCTTCATAGATTGTGCATGATAGTTTGTAAGTTCCATACAAGTTCTAAATTGATAATTAAATGTACAACTCTTCATTTTCTTACTAAGTTAATTATAAAGTAATTGAAAGGTCCATCAATAATATTTTTTATTGAAAACACGATAGATTTTATGGTATCTTGGGGAGTTTTCTCTCTCATCGCAGAAATTGGTGTTTGCAACTATTATAGAGTACATGATGATGATAGGTACAAGACCAACAACTACTAGGTTCTTTTCTTTCCTGGTCTATGTGTGAGACATCTTATCGCGTGGGTATAATATCTCCTTGAGGCTCCAGAGGAATTTGAATTTATCCAACTACCATAGTATGAGCACTTACACTTTCACAGGTTTTTTAGAGGTAAAGGATATTTTGATTAAGTCTTAACAAAAGTGTTATATTTTACATTTTACCTAAACCCTATGTAATAAATTCTTAGTGTGCTACAACATCAGCTTGGTCAAAATCATACGACCTTCATTAATTATTTGAAAAAATATTTATCTTGTTATTGTTGGTGTGTGGTCAAAGGCATGGGGTATATTGTGGAAACTTTCTCTGATCATGTTGTCATCGGGAGGATTGACTGGGGAAAATTATTTTGAAACATGTAGAAGAGTCATAGTATTTTGACGACAATCATTTTCTAGAATCTTGATTTATTCTTTGAGTGTTGTGTCGAAAATAAGGGGGGGTCGGGTAATGCATTCAGTTAATAAAAACCTTATGCGTTAATGTTCTATGAGGAGAATTGCTATGGATTATTCGGAGATGTATAACTCTCCTGATGATGATTACTTTTAAAACATTTGTTTACCCTTGAGAAACATGCTAAGGGAGGTAGGTAACCCATTCAATTGATAAGGTCTTCAATTGTTCGTTTATTTGTATATCCCATGTTAACTACTATCTCACCAATGAATTTACTTTACGTGTTTGAATGAGTATGTGTATGTCAAAAGGCCACATGGAGGATCAATTGGGATCAGGTAATATATCATATGAAGGAGATGAACAACATGTACCAACAAGTTGGCTTCCCGAAGATACATCTTGGGTACTTTGTTGATAATGTAGATGAAAACCTTTATTGCATTCTCCAATGACAAGGTGGTATGCTTAAGAAAAGGTGTGCCAAAGAAATAAGGCCTCATAGCATGTATAATGTGTAGTAAATATTTGTGCTTAATTGAATTACAATGCAAAATTGTTGTAGAGGGTCGCCTTCCACGTCATACCATGATTGGTTCTTGAAAGCTTGAAGGACTAATCTCCTTCTAAATTGTATGCACAAAACATATGCCATGTTGTATTTTTGTGTACGCGATCATCATCGAAATATTTATCGAGAGGGATCGTCAATAAATATGGATGAATTTCATGCTATCCACCTCGATGACAAAAATGGGAGGGGATTGAAAAGTTTGAATTGATTAAAAGCATGTATAGAATAAATGATATATAGGGTGAGGGATCCACCTATATATGCTTACAACAATTGTTTTACGAAGAATTTGAAGTCTAGTCTTTTTCTTGACATGTGTGCACGAAATACATAATGATTGGAAAAGATGCATGGACCTTGTGTCAAATGGGGTATTGTCATTGAGAGAAGTGGTTGGGAAAATCATGCATGCTAAGTGTGTTTCCCCAATGATATCAACTCCTGATGATATCGTTGAGATAGTGTCGTCACTGGAAGAAGAGATTAGAAGATATAAATAGTGTGATTCCATAGATGAAGGTCTGATGACGCTTAAACAAGGGTCATATAGGTCAGGAATTGAGCACATTCCTACAAATGGGACTCACACGAAGGGGATTAATGTTTTGATTGGATATGGAGGGGAAGCAATGATCAATCTAATCTAAAGGACCGTTGTCTTGGTCACTATTTCTTTGGACCAACTTCGAATATTATGTACAAAAGGTAGTCTTATGAATGAATAGCTAGTTAGATTAGTAGTGATAAGTACCTTGCTAAAATTTTAGTAGGTGGGTGGCCACTAAAACCCTCTAAGCTAAATAATTTTAGTTGGTTGTTGTGAATGTCACAACACTATGCTCGAGGAAGGTTTGACTAACCTTTCCATTGTATACACCAATATGAGAATACCAACATTGAGGAAGGATCAACTGAACCTCCTCCATGGTCATTATCCATGAGATTCTATGTTGGAGGAAGGGTTGGCCAAGAAATAGTGCAATCATTTTTCCGTTCACAAAACCATTGGTACCAAAAAAATTGATTAGGTTCTAAATACAAGGACGAAAGAGTTACCTTTTTTAAATTTGGCACTTGATGTACATCAAATAATCTCCATATAGAATATCCATGTTATAAGATCTTTTCCATCAAATTTACTCATATAAATCTTGGGAATGAATTAGTTCCTTTGTGCTAAGTTGAACCCAATATTATGAAAACCTTGGAGTGATGAATAATAATGATTATAGGATTCAATCTTTATGTTCTCCACATTTGTTAAAATTTTCTCCATGTGTGATTGGGGTTCAAAAATTTTGTTCTCCTTATTTTCATGACTTCATTGTGTCCCAATATCACCTTTATGTATCCTCTCATCTAGGATATGTAAGATCATGTCTACCATGGAATTTAGTAAGTATTCCATCTTTTGATCCCTAGAATTTTGTATTTGTTCCATCTTTTGATCAATAGAATTTTGTAATTGTTCCATATTTTGATCCATTTCCTCTTTAAGTAATTATTGTAAACATGTGAAATCAACCCTTTTCAACATAGTATCACCCATTTCGCTAAATCGATTCGTCAATAGGGATACTTGGTTCCCTAAGTCTTCAATTTCGATGTCATGTGTGAGTTCTCTGGAGGTTTAGCAGGAACATAAATTTCTGAAAAATCATTTTCCATGTGATAAAATCATAATAATCATGTTTTCTCTCTTTATCACAATTTTTGAATCAACAAAAACAGATATTTCAATCAAAAGTTATTCTAATATCAAGTTAAAACACCTTCAAAAATCCTGGTTTGTAGATTGTCTTGTTGGCCAACCCTTCTCTTGAAGTATCTCTAAAATTTCATCCTCTCTGAGACTCAAATTTTGATATTATTAGAATTATATGTCTTCTATGCAATACCATAGGTTTAACCAAATCCAATGTGCCAAGAGATTTAGTTATGACTACTTTCCTAAAACTAGTTGTTTTTGTCCCTTTCAAAAGAGTGAATTTGTACAACCTTCCACATGTCTAATTTTTCTAATCTACCTATAGAACTTTGAGATAAAATAATATGATCTATTTTCTTTCCAAAAGAAATGGTAGCACTCAATTTGGACTTTTTTGTATTTAGAAATGAGGAATAAGCATTCCTCCTTTTCCCCTTATGTTGTATGGGAAATATGGATATTGTAGAATGTTGCAATCTTCAAGGATTGTTATCACACAATGTTTCAATGGTGATTATAGAGGAATTTCTCACCAATGAACAAAATTCAATTCTTATGAGGGATTTTCCTGGAACCATAGGTTTACCTTAACATGGTGCTCAAATGTGTAGTTGCATGTAGAGGGATTGTATCAAATGATCTTATGACCCATGCACACATAAATGGATAAAATACCAACTATATGTCTTTAGAATTGTTATTCCAATGCATAATCTTAAACATATATGTATGCAAATTCTGAATATATATATTTTAAAGAAAAATATATTGTTTTCTGTTTTTTATGAAATTATATATATATATATATATATATAT